>PNEQ01052679.1:84711-136281 GCA_003012365.1 Medauroidea extradentata | reverse complement strand
TTTATGTTAACTGGTTTTCAAGTTTTGTATGAAGTAAAAATACGCAAATTTTGACTTTGAAGTGCCATTACGGGAAAACTAGATGAGCTAATTTTTTTCCGTTAGAGGTATATGTACTCTCAAGTAATGTGTACAAAACTAACACTATTTCATACAAATATAAAATTATGTTTTTTCCCCACTTGAACACCCTTAAGAGCTAGCCAAATATTTCCACCTCTCTCTATCTCTCTCGTACCCGTGCTGTTCTCTAGCAAGCAGCAAACCTCTGTTCAAAAAGGGCAGGTGGAAAACGAAATAAAAAAACAGGCATAAAATATATCTGCTCGTAGTCGGTGTCACCAGGGACGCCGATGTATCATCACGGATCCTCTGAACGCATACATTGTTGGTGATGTCTTTTGTTCTACCCTCTTGTGTGACTGCTGCGAGGAGAAGCAGGGGCCGTATTTCTATCCAGCATTCCAACTACGCTCCTCCTCTTTGTTTTATTATTCACCAGGCCCGCCCTTACCACGGGTCGCGGGCCGGGTCCAAGACAACAACCGCAAGCCTTCTCACAAATGTCACGGTGGAATGCAATCCTAGGTGGCAGCCGCATATCCGGCCGAGATGGATCGTGTGACCTGACGTGCTTTCAGGCTTCCAGAGTAGTAATACGTGATCAGAATACACTCTTAAAGCACTGATCGCCATATATTTTCGTAGCTGATAATATTTTTGCTATAAAACGAATTGTTCAGTGTAGCTATGCCGCAAAGGAAACTGGTGTTTGTTGTTATATAAAGTCGGCAACAAAAATTTGTATTATTATTAAAATATTGTTTCTTATGGAGTTTTATTTATATTTACCAAGTGCATATAAAACAGTTTCTTAACTTATGTTACAAATTAACTTTGGGAGGTGGTTCCTTATAAAAAATGAGGTAGGCTGTAGTTACCCAATTAAATTTTTGCCAAACGCGGTTCTTAAGGGAGAAATTCACCCTTGAAAATAAAATTTAAAAATTATATTTTGGTAAAATACCGGAAACGATATAGAGTTTACAGTACTACTCTTCGCACAATGATTAATGTTACTGAGCTCTTCAACCTATCATTAAAACGGTCTTTAAAACTCTCCACTTAATAAAATAAAGAATGAAATTATTTGTATTAAAAAATAAATTATTGAAATTTTAAATTTTGTATTATTAATTTTACCATTTTTAATACAAATAATTTTTATTATTTATTTTTATGAGCATGACATTGTAGCCTGCAATGTCTTTATCCACTGTGATTTTTTTAGTTTGGTATATCAGTTGGTTTTAGTGTAGCCGTTAAAACGGAAACATGCAAAACATTACTTAAACAAGCCATTACGCGAAAACTAGGAGAGATAAAAACATTTCATAAGAGCCAAATTTAGTCACATTTTGTGTCTAAAATAAAAAATAACTGTCTGGTAGAAATAAAAAATGCTGATGAAAATTGCGGTAGACCGCGCCCATAAGTTATAGTTTTCAATAGTTTTGGTTGTGTAATCTAGTAGTTAATTTTTGTAAAATGTTGCCGATGAGAAACTTCGGTTTCATGACTAAAATGTAATTTTTTCTTTACTATAATTTGATTATTCTTCAAAGTATGTTCCAAATCCTTTAGATAAATGTTAAACTAAACCCAGGGCGAGTATACTTGCTTTAAATAACTAAATAGTTAATATGTCTGTAGAAAATGCAAGACGTATTTTTGAAATGCTGTGACGGCCACATTTTGAGAGCACAGCGCCAACTTTTTATTTCATTGTCGGTGTACCAGCGCCTCTGAGCCAAGAATGATTCAACCGTGCAAATAATGTATTTACAAACTACACTTTATTTATTTATTTGATTTTTATAACCCGTTTATTTAGAAACGCGTTGGAAAGGAAATATCGGTAACAATACCAAAAAGCCGAGTTATTTCATTCTACAGATTACTGTAGGGTCAATATTGAACTTGATCGTACAAGTGTATTTAAAAAATGTAGTCTTTTTTGAACCCGGAGGTTAATACATTATAAAGAATGTTTTAAATTATAACTCTATTGTAAAACTGCAATGTTACACATAATGTTAAAAACGGTTTTAAAGCGTGCATGTGAGCTTATTCGACTCTATTTTAGTGTAAACCTATCAAAATACATTTTTCCGTTACGTTGTTTTTCCTGAACGTGCTCGTAAATGGGGCCGCGGTGGTCGAGGGGTCAGATCTCTCGCCTCCCACCAAGGCGATTCGGGTTCGATTCCCGGCGGGGTCGGTCCCCGAATTTTCGCATGTGGGAATCGTGCCGGATGGTGACTTTGGTTGGCGGGTTTTCTCGGGGATCTACCGTTTCCCCCGCCCTCTCATTCCGGCGCTGCTCCATACTCGCCTCATGTCACCCCTCACCAGCGCTGAAGTCCTCGATGTTAAGCGCTGACCAAAACCTCTCACTCACTTGCTCGTAAAAATGATCGAACGAACAAAAACATACGTTCTTTTCAACAAAAATAGACTGTTGAGTAGTAGGAACACTAATGCTGCATAACGATGTGGAATATGTACTGTGGTTTTATGTTTTTCTTTATTATACGAAACAGTTTGCACCAGTGCTCGCCATATGATGTGATTACTACTCGACAATGCAGTTTTGGCCGATGGGGCTTCTTCTAGACATACTAACATCTAAGAACTCCGAAATACTTTACCATTTAGGTATAGCCAGTCGGGTAACATGATCTATTAACTGAAAAACCTGCTGTAATATGACCAGTACATAGGCCCTTAATCTGAGCACATTGGATAGTTGTGACGCGATTTTACATAATATAACATAAAATTTATGTAAATATAGTATAATATTTTGTATGTTGTTACGCTCAATTATTACTCATTCGTTCCGTGTGTGGACAGTAACTTTAGCACAGAATTTTTAATATTCTTCATGACATCTTCCAAATCTTTATTGCCATTTCGAATTGCATTATGTTTAAAATATGTTTTGCACTACAGCGAGTTATCTCAATTTCCTCTTCTTAAAATATATTGCTATTATGTCTTAACGCTCAGTTATGTTGTCTGTGCAGGGATTGTATGAAAATATTTTGCTATGCATTTGCCTGGAAAATCGGCTTCATATTTTATAAAGTTCTCTTTCCAACATTAAGTTCAGCAGAAGTAAATTTTTGTACTACACGTTTGTTCTGTTCCAGAGATTTGTACTTTTTTTTAATTTTAAGAAGTAGCAGTTATTAACTTTTCTTCAAGACGAATAATTTTTTACTCTTCGAAATACACCCAGTACCAATAAATGAAAACGTAAACCTCTCTTTGGTATTTTTTTTTTTCTTTTCTTTTAACCGACGGTTCTGATTGCGTGATAGCACATCTGCCTTGTTACAGAACTCTTCTTTTTGTTGGGAAGAGGGGGAGGGGAGTTGTATCAGAAGATGTTTCCACTGTCATAGAACTGCTTTGTGTTTTTTTTTGTAACTGCGCTAAAAAAGGATAGCATTCCTAGACCTTTCAAACCTCTAAGCTTTGAAGCCTGCGCACTTAACTTTCAAAGAGAATTTGTAAGTTTAACATTATTTTTAATAACTGCGCGATTTTCAACTTTCTAGCGCAGATGCCAAACATGATGCACTATGTAAATAACTCATAATCATTTTAGTGTTTCGCTTTAAGCTGAAAGAGAAGCACAAAGTCCATTGGCTTAAAGACTTAAAATTGATAAAACGTGTAATTCCTTTCTAATTTCTTCAGAGCCCTGCTAAAAGATGAAACCCGAGATAGACTCTACTGTTTGAAGAAAATGTATCACAAGTGCGTACAAAACGTTTTTATGTTCCTTTCATGAGAGTATTCAATGGTTGGCGCATGGGCAACTATTCGTATTGGATTTCAATATTATCTTTGTATTTACGATGTGGGACACGTATACAATTTGGGATGACGAGGACCTGACCATTACTGCTAAAGTGTAATTCAGTTTAATATGTATGATTTATTAAAAGGAACTTCATTTATCAGCTACCACGTTTAGGTACTCGGTTAAATATTTATTTAGTATACAATATTCAGCTACATGTTTTGGTGTACATTGTGTTCCATACCAGAAAGTTATTTTTATGAAATTGTAACAATGATTTATTTTGAATAATCTGTGCTGAAACAAACAAAATACGGATAGCCTTAGTGTGTTTCCCAATGATGATGATTATTTATTTATTTATTTATTTATTATGTTTAAAGTGCCATCCAACAGTCTTACGACCAATAACAGGATGACACTAAACAAATAACAGATACAAATACAGAAAACAAATACAGAAACGCAGGATAAACAATTAATAAAGGACATACAAATTAATACAGACATACAAAACAAAGTACAAGACACTTACAACACACCCTGACAGGACAATATGCAGCAAAACATTTAAAAAGAAGACAGACAAAGAAGACAGACAAAACTGAGTCACACTTGATCAACCTTATTTAAAGTCCCAGAATAAAATTTTTCTATCCTTAAAAGGGTCAAATTTACAAATATCATTAAAATTGAATATACATCTGTTAATTAAGTTTTATTTTTAGACAATGCGTAAAAAATATTAAAGTTTCTACTAATACGGTTAGGAACCAATACGGTTAGGAACCATTAAACCTGTATTGTTTATAATAGTTTGACAATCAAAATAATAGAGAAAGGAGTTAATAAAAATAGAGCATCATTAACTATCCTACGAGCATGTAAAGTGGTTGTCTTAAAATCAGTAAGAATATCCACATAACTGAAAGGCATTAACGGTTGAGAGAATCTCATGTAAATAGTCTTAAATATTTTGTATTGTACTGACTCAATACGATTCGAGTCCGTGATGGTAATACTATTCCAAATAACAGAGCAGTGTTCTAGCTTGGATCTAATCAAAGCATAGTAAAGGCTAATTAAGGAATCAGGAGAAGAAGCATTATAGGTCAGGAATTTTATTAACCCTAGAGTACGATAAGCATTGGAGATTAAATTATCAACATGTGAATGAAAATAAAGTTTACTATCTAATAATATTCCAAGATCATGTACATTATCGTTACGTTTAATTTTGCAATTATTTACTAAATAGTCAAACTTTATAGGGTTAGTTTTACGCGTAAATGTAATACAGATAGTTTTATCATAATTTAGATTCATACTATTATTCTTGCACCACTTACTTACTAAGTCAATATCAGCTTGAAGTTTAGTGCAATCGGTTATATTACTAATTTTAGCAAATATTTTCAGGTCATCAGCATATAATAGGCAATTAGCAAATTTTAATTGTTGTACAATATCACTAATAAACAAATTAAATAAAATAGGGGCCAAAGTGCCACCTTGTGGTACGCCAGAGGATGCAAGAAAGGAAGTGGAAAAGACATTCTTAACTTTGACAGTAAAAGTTCTGTTCATCAAATAGCTCTGAATCCATTTAATATAGGCACAATCGAGACCTAAGTTGTTAACTTTATGTAGAATGATGGAATGTTGACAAGTATCAAAGGCTTTTTTTAGATCAAAATATATTGCATCATATTGACCTCTCGATATGACAGCACTATAAATTTCATTAATGTATTCAAATAAATTAGTTGTAGTATTTCTTTTATTCTGAAAACCATGTTATGATGATGATGATAATAATAATAATAACATACGTGTAGGTATGTAATAAGGTTGCAAATTCATAGTTTGAACTCAAACTGGAACCTATTCGATAATTTTAACATTACATTCTTATATTTGAACGAACTTAACAAATTCTCGTAAAAAGATAAGTAATTTAAACTCCGCCAATAAATAAATGTAGCACAAAACATTAATTTTATGGCAGGGACTAGTAAAAATCACACTGATGAATCCATTGTTAATTCGAAAGTCTAAAATAACTTTTTAAAGGTTTCGAAGTCATGGTTTTAGGCGCGCATACTACATTTTGATCTTCTTTTATCTGCGAACATTTTTAGTGAAATTGAATATTCGAACTATGTCCTATTCTGTAACATGCAAATCTTTGACATTTTAAAACATATACAGCAAAGAAAGAAATAATACTGTTGTAAAAGGTTATATTCAATATTTTGAATATTTCTCTGCACAAATATTAACGCATCGCACTTAGGTTAAGTAACATCACATTCACATACAAGATTAATAAAAAAATTCCAGGAATAGTATATTTCAACCATAGCTACTGCAATTCCCTCATAAATATACTTTAGAGCAGATACCTTTCGTAACACGTGAAATTTCCCTTATGTATGTAAAAATGAATTAGCCAGCTACTTACAACTAACTCGAAATATGAAGGCAACTGTCTGAATGGACGTATGTGGTGCGTTCGAGTCCAAGAAGTGCGGATAGCTGAGAACGAGACAGTACGCACATCGCCCATCACCCTAGCCTCTAGACGCAAGTAACTCGCCTCTATGAGACATTTATTGGTGACTCTATAATTTCATGATGAAACATTTGAGATGATAATATATTGTACGCGCCTATGCCTCTTTAAATATTAGGATCTAAGATTATCATGACGATAAATGATCGTAAAAACACTCATTTTCGCCATTTTCGGCCGCGAGAAAACAATATTTAAATAATAACCGAGAACATGAAAAAGGTATACAAACGTAACGTTCTATGATTGCTATTCCTAAGCAGACATCACTCGTGTACGTTGACTAGTTTTCCAGTAATATTGTATCTGTCGAAGCACTACACATTATGTATAACATTACTTTTTAAGAAATACATATGCTTCTCTTCACCGTAATTTATTAATGGGAGAAGTTAGCTCACGTAAAGAGAGTTTAAAATACAGTGATTTTTATTGAAATCAGCAGAAATTTTTAAGGCAAAGACCAAAACAGAACAAAATTAGAATACAAGTTTTTCCCATTTTTCAGATCACATATTTCCCCAGTGTGATATGCACTGCGTGTAAACAAGACGGTTCTGGTCATGAGTTTACTAAAATAATATGTTCGAAGTGCCCGTATACTTACCACCAAGAATATATTTATTTACTTACTACAGCCAAATACACTGTAAACCAATTACGGAAAGTTTGCGCATTTCTGCGAGAACATTGATATTTTTTTTCCACATCAAGCCAACAGATTTAAGTAATATCATTACAATGAGGGGGGGTGACTTAATTTTGTCAACGAATAACCGGTTGCCGTTGCCACATGTGAAAATTAATGACTAGAATTATAACAGAGGTACGGCAAACATACAAACAAGAGAAAATTTCATGCTAACAGAAAAGTGGTAACATTTATTCAATAAGAAGTTCTACACAACGCAAATTAATAGTTTTTTTTGGCATATTTCTCTTTGTTATTAGCTAGAGCTGTCCGATATTAGCCTCTATAGAATTTTCTGAAGGTCGCCGGATTGGGAAAATCTTTTTGTCGCAAGACATCGTCTCGGGTAACTGAGCTCCGCTCGTGTCGCAAATAACATTCCTGTTGGTCTCGTTACAACACTACGTGTGCAGTGTGTTGAGGTTTACCATTAAGTTAGAGCCACGATTTTGAGGCTGAAATATTTTTGCTCTACTTGGTTTTAATGTGTTATTTGCAAATCTGCAGATCTGCCTCGTGGCCATTGATCGAATGTTTCAACGCTCACTTGTCTTTGAGGATCTACTAGTAAATCACCAAAGTATGGTGTCACAATAACCTTGCTCTGATTGGTTCTGTCAAATAGGAGACGTGTCTGGATAAATACACGCTGTAATAAACCATGAAGCAGAGTTGCCGACGTGCAAACATATTACGTGACAAACGCTTGCCGCTACGCTAAGTTAATTTCTGATCGTACCACTATAACGTCACGTGTAGTACCTGCCCACGTCGGACAAACATTGTCAACATTGTCAACAATGTTTACTCCCACAGAATCATTATTATAAAATTTTGGTATTGTTCTGAATTGTTCTGCTAGTATAGATCGTTTGCCCTAGGATGATGGAAAACGCCTGGTTAATAGCAACTAGGCTACACCGCGAACCGGACATGTATTACGGTACAACAGACTTCACAGGGGCTTACGTGAGAGAGAGAGATAGGAGATGGTACAACTTGTCACAACTAGTTTATTTAATCTTGTTTACTAAGATGTCGTGTTATGGAACTAGTTTTGGGGAAGTAGCTAACCGTTCAGTACCGTCTCGACTGATCGCAGAACACTGCTATAGGTAAGAGATCTGCTTCCTCGGTTGAATGACATTCTCTCTGTGAGCTTGAATAACAGACTCCTTACTCTAAAATAGTTTAACACACTTGCCTCCAGGTTTGCAAAACTTATTTTTTTTCTCTAAAAACTGTCCTCTTTCCAACTGAGTTACAATTATGGCCGTATACTCGTTAGGTGATTTCAATATAAGTGTATTTTTCTAGAACGTATTGTTCGATATACTACTCCAGCGAAGGGATTGATGAACCGCAAAGTAACTGAATTTAATATGTTTCTTTGAATAGTGGACACCGCACCGTCCGGTGTAGACCCTTGAGAAGAAATTGCGAAGGCCGAGTTCTTGCTCTGAAAGAAAAGTTTAGTTTAGCTTGGCGCAACCAAAGAATATGTTTGAATATGGCAAAATGATGTTTTGTTGCTGAAAGAATATTATTTTGCTGCTTTAACTCAGTAAAACTAAATACTTGTTTGTTTGTGCACATATTTTGTTGTCCAGCCGTATAAAAAAAGGCCACCTCGACAATAGCAACCGGGACCTTTTGCATTCATGATCGCTCATTATCATCCGTGACCAAGACTGAACGTTAGTACATGCACATGAATGAAGCGTCATTTAATACACGTACATGAACAGCTAAAATGTTAATTGTCCCATAAACGACTAAATATCTCTCAAATTGTGATTACAAACTACGGCATGCATAAACATTCAAGGTTTGGTTGGCGAAACAAAATTTACTGTACGTTATTATTTTCTCCCAAACTAATTATTTCTCATGCGTCAACCAAATATGATATTAAAGGGCAGAAGCACTTTGCCAAATAAACTACATGTTTTGTTGAGTCAACAACATCAACAGGGATTCCCTGATTTTCGCGAAAAGATTTCTTGTTTCAATGCCTTACGTGCACAGCACATGTGTAGTTCTGCTGCTTCATTGTTATTGGCAGAGAGACTTTGTGGAATATTGTTTTTGATTTGACTGTACCAATCAGAATATCTAATGTAACTGCGATACTACGTGTCTGTGATTTGCCGTAAAACGTTACGACACTTACGAGATAAAAACTTCCAATCTCTGATCATGAGACTGAGCTGCAGATGTGCATAAAATGAACTGACAAACTGGTGCAGAAATATTTTCATGAAAAATATTATTCCACATCAGGTGTGTTGCTTTCGGCATTTCGTTCTGGTAACGAAGTATTGTGTCAGCTCAGGTAAATTTTAATTTCACAGTATTCATACAAATGTATGGTAAAAACATTTTTGAATGTGCCCTTCCTTTGAGCAACCTTCTGGAACTGCGTTCCTGGAAGTAAGTTTAATTCTGCTACGTATTGGAAAGGTCATTGTTAAAAATTTGACGCAGGGAAAATTTCTGCTGCTTGAGCGCTGATATTGGTAAGAGGTGTAAACTAACCAATCACAGACTTTTCCTGAATTTTAAGTTACATGGTGTTGATAATTTGAAAGCAAACTTTTTTTCACTTTAATGTTTAATTCAATGTATTGTCTCTTTACCACGCCTATAGTTTATATATATATATATATATATATATATATATATATATATATAATTTTTACTACGGTTTCGTATTTTATCAGTTACGTTAACGATTGCTGCGCAACTAGCGGCATAAATTGTCCCTGTGCCAAAATCTCCTATAATAAAACACATTTTCTTTCCAACGTGTAGTAGAATTAACCTTACCAGAAGGTATGCTTAACCACATTCTTCCAGAAACGCCCAAACGTTCTTCGAAGTATATTGCGTCCCTGATCTTCACGTAGGTCCGATATGTTCCGTAAAGAGGACGTATGGGATATGATCAAACGGCACGTCATTCTGGTGCAGCAACCAATATATCTACACGATGTTAACTGGAGTATAAGAAAACTGGCAGTTGAGGCTACAAGAACATAACAAGGGGACTGTTTCAATACGATTATACGACGTGAAGCAGCTCTTATTGTTTATTTCAGAGGCTTAGAAAAACACTGTATTTTGATTGTAATATTGTTTCATTAATTTAAAACTGTAATTCAATATTTGTAATAATATCGTTTAATTTGTTTCATCTGTTTATTTCCATTCGTCTGAGTCCTTCATAACGATACTTTTTTTTTCTTTCGCAAACGTACATTTATATCAATTATTCAGCTTTGTAGGCTTCTTATCTTGACATTTTCACCTGAATGTCTAAAAGTATGACATGTAGTTTTTTTAATTACATGTGAAAAACAACTAATTTACTCGTTGCTTGTTTTAGTAGAAAAAGTTTAATAAATACGACATTTTAAGAATTCTTGCACTGCCGATGTAATACTCTGAACTATATGTAAATACATAAGCAAAACGGATTTTGTTGTGCCACCGATAACCCACAATATAACGAAAGAACTGGACAAAAAGTAATGAATATAAGTATAAAAAAATTTTGGTTTACATACGAGATTTGTTTAGCCTGCTGTATTTATCTGAAATAATATTCAAAATATTGCCTTAGTTGCGTTTAGGATATTGTAGGACATTGAATTTCAAAAGTGGAATGAACTTATTGCAACAACATTTGCTTAAGAGACAAAGCGGGACGTTATGATATAAATAACATATGCTTTAGTGAAAAATTTTAGACATACGCCATTGCAATGCTATGTCGTCTCAGAAAAGCATGAGTGAACCAAGAAAAACAGGAGAACCTACCGGGGTATTTTTGTGGTTCACCCATGGTTGTTTCAGACGACATGGCATTGCAATGGCGTATGTACTAAATTTTACACTAAACTATTTACCCCTAACTGGAATAATGTACCAAACATGTGCTTTAAGTTTGAAGTCTTACTCAAAACATTATTGCACCCTGATGATTAGAGACCTGAGCATTTCGCGGGTTCAACGACATTCTGGCAAGATTTCACAGTCCTGTGTACACTCTTGTCTTCAGCTACTTGTTGATTGGCTGCTGATCCAGTAAATTAGCATTTAAATATTTGGCAACGTAGCACGGGGGTCCGTGGGTGCTTTTATGCAGGTTCGCCATTGGTTCAGAGGCCTCAAGGACAACTTTAATAAACAATGACCTAATCGAAAAAGTTACCAATATACACATGAGTTAGACATCCCAACCTCTCCTCAGTTGAATCCGTGAAATATCCGGGTCTTTCCTGACGATTAATCAAACATTCGTCTTTCAGCTCAATAGAATAAAACACGTGAGCTTGTAGAATGGACGGGAAATTTGCCTAAGTGAATCGAGGCACTTCCTTTTGTCCTGCGGCGCACGCGCTCATTGCTGTCTTCGCAGGGGCGAATGTGAATTTTCCAGTGCCCCGTGCCTCGACTGGGACCCGTGCTGTCGCGCGATCGCGGGAAGGCGGAGAACAGACTAGTGAATTATTTATGAAGTCGGGCGCTCTCGAAGTAACCACATCTTCGCTACACCGACCATCTCACGCGACTCTGAGCGCAAGGAACGCAGCGAGACAATCGCGGCTCTTTGCGAGTATGTTAAACGAGGGAAACCGTAAAAAATGTAAAGTAATATAGAGACGTTTATGTGGTTTCAGCTCTTGTGTGTGAGACTGCGTAGCTGCCAGACATCTAAGTCAGCCAGTTTCGTGAAACCCATTTTATTACAGTAAATACCATATTTCGGTTGTTATTATTATGGTACGCATTTCAGAATTCTACATCTATAATATATTCAAGTATTTTAGAAAAACATACCAAGAAAGGTTTCTATTTCATTCAGGAACTTTTATAGCTCGTTATTGAATATCCTACAACGAAAAGTTACATAACGTTAACCGACATCCGTTTTCCTCGTGACATTATGAATTTATTATTTTTATTCCCAACATTAAGAATTAGCACAGCTACTTATTGTCATTCGTATTTTGGTATATGTGAAAACACCGACATATTTACAACCTAGTACTTACGCTTCTTTATTTTCATAGTGGGTTGCATTCTGTCGTGATTGCGTGTAGTTATGCTATTACAGTGCTTAAGAATTTTTCATTGAAAGTACTAATAACGTGCATATTTGACTGACTACTGAATGTGTAGTTATTGTTGTAATATTAGTTATAGTAACTGTACCTTCCCGCTTACTGAATGTGTATTTCCATCACCGATAAGATTATTTTGTATATTTTACAAAAAAAAAGCTATTTAAAACTCTTATAAAATATTTCGTATCATCTCTATGGTGGAATTCACAAAATTATGCCATGCCTCCGTTTAATTTTAGAACTTCTGCGTGATATTGTGTCAAAACATATTAGTACCCGATAGATTCAGAAACGGTTCGGGCAAATGTTAACAGATAAAATAAAATGTTTGTACGTTTTCATATTTAAAACTTTGATGTATCGTGATGTCCAAGTAATTAAATGCTTAATTTGTTTGTAATCAAAGTAAAACGACAATATTTTTTGTAGCAAAATTCTGTCAAATGTTGCGTTTCAATGAAATATGTCGTAAAAACATTGAAACGTCGTAATTTCATAAAATTGAGAGAAATAAGATAAAAATACTAGCAAAGAAGACTGTATAGTAGCACGCAAACAAAACAAGTTTTATCTACTTTATATTGTAAGAAGGTTTTCTTTTGGTTAAACATTTACTGTACAAGTACTTTTTAATTTTTCGCAAACAAAATGAATCAAGACTGAATTACTCGTGTATATCTTGAACCAATTCTGTTTGCAGTCAATACATCTTTGCAAATTTTTCTTAAACTCGTTTGCAAGAAGCTTTATTAGATGCCAGAAAAATATAACCGCGTTATTAGAGTGCCCAGAGAAAATTAGGACGTACTTACAGAAAGATTGTCTATTTAACTTTGTTCTTGGAAGAGAGCGTGCTAAAAACATGCTGGTCAATTGACACAGATTTCATGTTCAGCGTAGAGTAAAAGTGTGCAGAAACGTAGCGTGAGAAAATAATTTATCTCCTTGTACCCTTGAATCTAATCTGGGAACTTAACCCAACTTTTTTTTCCCAAGATGACGATTAGTAAAGAAAAATAAATAAAATAACCTCAGTAACAGATTACACAGTATTGTGCAACTCATTTCATTGGCAAATATTTCATTGTTTTATTTCAGTGATATATAAACTCAAACATCAAAGAACTAGGTCAAATAAATACGAATTGCTTAGGGTAACTGCTACCCCTGTGATAAATCTTTTGCGGTGAACTTCAAACCTCAGTCACATATAAATATGAGTTGCACAATATCCGATAACCCGTTTCATGATTTGTATACACTCAGCAATTTTATAATATCTTGTTACATAATACAAAAATTTAATTTTTAAAACTAAGAGACCATGTACAGGGCTCCCTGTGACGTTAGACATAATATCAAGTACATGATTACTGCTTGTATATACATATTCCAGTATAAGTTACAATTTTTGCATTCCAGATTTGATTTTATTTTCTTGTTGTTCTGAGTGGCGTATCTTTATTTGTAATTTATATTAATTACGAAGACGCTTGAAAGTAAACCGAAAGGCAGCTGCACAGTTGTGGTACTTTTCTTCTACGTTAGTCTCGAGCTGATGAAATATTTCTTGTAGAAGCTTTGAAAACTAGAGTGTTCAGAGGCAGTAAACTTTTTCCTCGCTGTCTCCAGGACGTCGTAAATAATTTCCGACTGTATGTAGCAAAGCTTACTCAATAATGGACGCAACGTACTTAAACGCACAGATGTCTTCTCGGGGGACCGTTGTCTGGGATTTTGGCCGCCCATGCGCAGGCTCTGAGTAACTAAATTCATCCAAGAGACGTATGAGTATGGAACTTAAAAAAAAAGACCTATAAATCTTGTGTATGAGAACGCTGCTTAAAATTTTAAGACCAGATGTGACCTAATACTGTTGCCGCGAAATTTATTTTCGCTTTCATGGACATAATTACTTTTATCACTCGGAGGAAAAAAAGAAGACAAATGTAAACAAATCGTTGGCAACTACATAATTTGTCCTATAATTCGGACCAAAATACAGTGTTACTTGATCAATTTTAAAAAATTAAGTATGGTATTATTTGTATTTGTTTATTACAGAAAAGCATTTTACAGATGACAAAAAAAAAATTGTTCGCACCAATGTCAGGACCTCAGTTATATTGTCCGAAATATTGCAGTATTAAAAAATTATGTAACTCAAGAGAAAATATGAATTGTTTCTATTAGAAACGTTTGTCCATTACTTTTTAGGAGTGTAGGTGGTCAAGTTATCGTTAAGGGATACTCATCTCAGAAATAACACTTTCTTAGCAACGGTGTATTACATCTAAGTAAACGGTTGCAAAATTCATGACGGGCAATATACGAAATCAGTTGCCTTAAATTCAGTTCATTAAAATGGTTCACGCGAGTTTCATGCAAAATAGAAAAAATCAAACTCTTTACGTGTTACGTTAAAAATGTTTTATCAATTGAAAATTTTGGGGATAATTGCAAACTGCCTGTCACATAATAAATTGTTAGCTAATGTTTTTGAGCCAATTTAACCACAAATAAAACATTTCCAGCAGACGTTTGTGAAGATATGTGCTAGCAAGTTATCAACAAATCATGTATAGAAAAACTCAGCAAGTGTCGGTCTATTTAGGAGTGGGTACTACAACCCGAAGACTGTTTCCCACACGTAGAAACGTATGTTTGAGTGAATAAATGTACTGGTTCGGGATACAGAGTCAGAATAACGTTAGTTTTCTTAAAATTTGATGTTAGCATTAAATTTAACGCTTTTACGTAAATAAATTTCTAGATACACGAACAATATATGAAAATATTAAATATTAATTTCCTTATGTGCCGGTTGTACGAATTTCGGACATAGTAGTCTAGTAGGAGATAACGACTTTGTTAAACGCCGTTAAAAGTATTTTCTCATTTATGGTATTCCTCATGAATCAGGATCTCACTGATGTGACCATCGTAGTCATCCGCGTAAATCGATAACTTTTTCTTACCAGCCGTTCCCGTTACAAAATAACCAATACACACAATTGAACAGCCTCTGTAAAGCTTTTATCTACGCTGTGTATTTCTAACGCATTTTTCTACATCTGTTGAAACAGAAGTTATCGAGAGAAATGTATAAATTCGGTGGTTGGAAGGGGGGAGTGGGGGTCAATAACAACAGCCACTGATTTTTGGTGAAAGTAATTTTCCACCTACTGTAAGGTGGAGATACTTTGCCAAATTTTGGGGTTACTTTGCACCACTATTTTTTTTGTTTAAATTAAATGTTTGAAGCATTCACAGCAGAAGTAATTAACTACACTTGAACGTAAAGGGTTTCTTGAAATTTTCATTTGAATTGAAATTAATTAGGTGGTGCAAAGTTACCCAGGCAGGGGCAAAGTATCCTCACTTTACGGTACTTGTTTTAGTACTTTATGGCCAATGATAGGAATAGGAAGTTTTTAACTCTCAGCGTCTCGGGGTTCTACCAACAAATCACAGTCAGGTGGGGTTTCAGTAGCCTTGTCTGTGGTGGGACTCTTTGTAAAAATACACTCTTCCAATAACAACGAAGCAGCACTGCAGACGTGCATGTAAGGCATTGAAACAAGGTGGTCATCATTATTTTCACAAAACATACATCTTAACAACCGAAAATTGCTTTTTATTATTTAAAAGTTTTAACATTCTTATGACCAGCAAAACTAAGAGCAGAAACTCTTGCAAAGTTCAGGCTGGCATTGCCTGAAAAAAAAATCATGTTTGGAACGTGTAAAAAATGTGTAAGGAAGAACATCCCTTGTGTGTTCATCACTCTGGAAAAGCAAAGGGAAGTTTGACATAATTGATCTTTTTTTTTTTAATTTTCTGCGAAATGAATTAAGGTAGACATATTTATTTGCGATTCTGCTATTTAAAATAAACAGTCAAGTGGAGAAATGAATGTGGACGAGTTTTTTGGATATTGTTTATAAACGAATTTAACTTGTATTTTCCATTTCAATGCAAAAAGTATTTATTTATTTATTTTTTATATGGATGTGGAAACACGCAGTAGGAGCTTCGAGATTTAAAAATCATGAGAATAATGTTACACATGTATCCACTTTTCGTAACGATAACCAACACGCTGTAAGCTGCTTGAAGTCAACCTCATCTCCATCTCATTAAGGATAAATTAATTTACCTCAGAGCCTCCAGATTCTATCTCGCGTGTACATACGCCATCTCTTGCGTGCCGTAGCTACAGTAAAGTCAGTGACGTAACAGTGTCTTTGATGTAGGCTTTTGTAGACCCTGCTTTACATTACGTGCACGGATGTACGTCGTTTGCGTTCATCATTAGCAACAGATTGAGGCTGCTATCAAATGTCAACTAGGCATTGATGACTATCATTAAATGTGGACATAAAAAATATAGAGTCACGTATGTTTCTCATTTATTGATATGAGCGACTGTCATTTATAATATAAATATAATACATTTATATTAACGGCTGATATACAGAACGATTCGTAATTCGTGATACAACACTTGACGGAAAGTAGTAAGTACATGTATAGAGCCAATTATTTTTAGTGAAAATAATTTTGTGCTAACTTCGTTCATCGCCTAACGTGCACGTCTTCAGCTCTGCTTCCTGCAGCGTGTTTCTATGTAACTGCATCGCTCATTTGTCTGCGCCGCACCAATGAGAATAACGTTACTGTGACACAATACGTCTGTGATTTTCGGATTGGACCCCAAGGCTTTACAAGCGTTAATAACCGCACGAACCAGAACTGCAGATGTGCACGTAAGGCACTGAAACAAAGTTGATGAAAACTTGGCTCTGCACATGGCTAGTGGAACCACAACTGCTAATAAACAGTGGGTCGGAAAAAGATCCGTTACGTTGCTACAATTTACTGCAGGACGTGATATGCGCTGAAATTTCAATTGATTCTTTCTGGCAGTTGGTCAGAATATTTAAACGATGTCCAAGTGAGGAAAAATCGTAATTTTTTATTTCCTCCAAAATGAACTTTTCTGTACGACTTCAAGGGGCCGCGGTGGTCGAGAGGTCAGACCTCTCGCCTCCCACCAAGACGATCCGGGTTCGATTCCCGGCGGGGTCAGTTCCCGGATTTTCGCATGTGGCAATCGTGCCGGACGATGCCGCTGGTCGGCGGGTTTTCTCGGGGATCTCCCGTTTCCCCCGTCCTTTCATTCCGGCGCTGCTCCATACTCACCTCATGTCGCCCTCACCAGCGCTACAGACCTCGATGATAAGCGCTGACCAAAATCTCTCACTCACTCTGGGACTTCATGAAGTCGCTAGTGTAAAAAACTTCCGTGGATTTAGTAATGACACTCCTGCGCGGCAGACGTTCACGCAGCTCGGAGACGTCATATCGGAGACTGAGGCCAGCCATGCTCAATCATTGTCGATTGATTGCTCATCCGCGATATGATGGTCGCAATTTTGAACAGTATCTTAAGGGCGTCAAAGTGGGGAGAAATCATGGTTTTATATTTGGATGAAATGAGGTTAATTTTATAGACGTTACCTAGAATTGTAGCAGACGGAATGTTTTGTAGGCATGCGTTGAAACTAGCGGCTTCGAAGAAGTGTTCGAGTCATGAGTTCTGTAAACATTACAGAACCGAGTTCTTGGCTCATTACCATAGACTATGAAAGTTCGCGTAGTTATTTGAGTAGATGCCGTATTTTCAACTTCCGTGCATGTACTGTTATATAAAGTAAATAAAGATTGCTGGAGTCATGCTTTAGGATTGTGAGCGAAGAAAATATTTCATAAATTGATAGAAAATACGTTTTGATAAATTGTTTATCTTTATAATGTAAACTTTGGAAAAAAAGTGGGAGGGAGATGGGCGGAGTTTGAGCCAGACCGCCCTGATTGTAGCGCCAAAGACGTACAACACTCTCAGTAACTTGGTGAACTGCAGTCGAACAACTAGGGGGTCAAGTTTCCAGGCAAGTGTCCAGACCTGTTCTTCTACGACCGTGACCTAAACATTACTAAACAAAATAAACTCAATGAACTTTCTAACCCCAACAAATTTGGGACCTGAAATGTACCATATTTAGTTGTCATCACATCTACACTCAACATTTGTGACTTTTTAACTATCATATTGTATCTAACTGAAATGATACCGTGTGTGTAAAGTGGATATAATTATTTTACACCTAAAATCTTATTTAATTTAACGAGTGTAAAATGTCGGACCAAAAAGCAGCAATGCTTGTTACACAGATCGTTACTCCAAGCAGCCAATTGGAGAGAAGCATAGAAGATATGTTGTTCGAAACTACATACGAAACCAGTTTACTTTGATCGAGAAGAGACTGTGTTCTGAACTAGTTCGTAGTTCGTGTAACCGCTCCATATAACTGGACATGTTTAAGTGAAGTAGTTATGTATCCAGTATGACCGTGACCTTACTACCTCTCGTATTATACGCGATTCGCGATGAAGTATTTTTTAAGCCCTTGAAACCGGTACTAAATATCTTTAATTGTATTTTATAAAATTTTTGTTGTTACAGTTTAAGGGCTTATTCCTGAGTTTTTTTCAGAATGGTGACAATAATTCAAACATTTTATAACCAAAATCTTTGAAAAAATTAGTTAATATGCAGTCACACGATGCACAATACTGTGGATGCGTTTTTAAAAATAATGTACCATTCGTAAGCAAAAAAAATACTATGCTTAATTTTTGCTTATTTTCACGGCAAAAAACGTGGTACTTGAAGTGATGAAATATAAAAAACAGTTCAGTACATTTCTACAAAGAAATTCAGTTATAAATTATAACATATATGTATCAAAACTGTGGAGCAAAATTTTGATATGAGTATTAGATAGCAATAAAAAAATATTTTTGAAATCACTGCAAAACTCGGTAACAAGGCCTTAATGGCAATGACTAGGAATCTGCACATTTCGCGTTATTATTAGCAGACTATATTTCACTATCCTGTACAAACAAGGACACAGTATGTGATCCCATTGGCCACGAGCCTCTATGTGATGAGTAGAGACCTGAAAAATTCGCGTTTTGCTTTAGGCATAGGCTATAATTCAAACAACTGTAAATTTGTGTCACAGTTCCAATTGGCCCTTGACATATTTGACACATCCTGGAGGGCGCTGAGCCAATCATAAAGAGACAAGGTCCAGACATGTGGTATCACTGAGTCAAAGAGCAACCAATGAGCAGCAGAACTACATAGGTGGAACTAAAGCACTGAAACAAGTTAGTGCAGTAATATTTTCGGGAAAATCAGTGGTCCCTAGAAATGACACAAATTCATAGTTTTCAATTGTCACTTTGCAATTTTAAGTTAAAAATGGCGGGCAGATAGGACAATTTAGCTGGGACGTGAACAGCCCCGCCGAAATGGTGACTGACGCCTAGCTACTTATTTCCTCAGTTGCTGTACCTGAGGTTTAACTCTACTACAGGTTTGAAATGTCAATGTTAAAAGGGGAAATTTCTGCCACTTGAGCGCTGGTATAAGTAAGGGGTGTAAACTGACCAAACATGGAGTTTGCCCGAATTTTAAGTTACATGAAGGTGATAATTTAAAACGCGAAATTGGTTTCTTTTCACTTTAAAATTAAGTTAAATGACTTCTGTCATTTCCAAGCCCATTTAAATTTAATTTTACTATGGTTCCGTATTTTCTGGTACCTTAACTATAGCAGCGAAAGTAACGGCGGAAATTCTCCCTGTGCCAAGCTCTCCCGTAAGAAAACACATTTTCTTTCCAAACCTGTAGCAGAATTAACCTTACTGTAACTAGTGACATTCAATATCTGCTTAAATGTCGGAGAAGAGATATTACACCGCTGCATCTCAGCTTCAGAAGCCGACGTACATATAGAATCTATGAACTTTGGAAATCATGTTCACAGATTATTATTCTCCTGCGAATTTTTACCCAAACAAAACAAAGAAGTAACAATCAGAGTGCGTAGATTGTAAAGTAATGAAAAGTTATCGCCCGAGGTCACAATACAATTTTTTTTAAACTATCATTCTAAGCCGGGTGGTCTTTGCAAGCATTAACTTTATCGCCAAGCATGTGTATCTGATGGCAGTACCGATATGTGTGCCTACTCATATATCCTGCCCATTCGGTCCAGATCGCTATTGATTTAATCTCCCAAAATGGAAAATGATGATGATTGTTATTAACGATTACATTGTCCTTGTTCGAGATTCATTCTTATCTCTCTTATCTACCAGCTATTGGAAGACATTTTTAAAACAAATATTAATTATTTATCGCTTGCTCCGCCGACTAATGGCAAACAAACTGGTGGTTTTGAGGGAAGTAAGTGGTTGTAATTCTACTAAGTAAAAAACATTGGTATGTAAAAATGTCTAATATGAACGTCGATGACTTGCACGTGATTCTAACGGAGCAAACTGGAGTCAACAAAAACTTAAAAGTTATGTAAAGTTTTAAAATATAGTTTTATAATTTATAATAACTGTACGAATAAGACGGCAACATATGGAAATCGCACACATTCACAGCCGTTTGCCTTATTCTGTGTAGAGTCAAAAAATATTACAATAACATTTGTAAAATTTTACTCTGCCCAATTTCATGAGTGCAAATTACACACCTTCTCGCTTACTGTTTTTTTTTTATTTGCTGTAAGCAAAATGTGGTTACGATCTCATTACTACAGGCAGATAATTCGGCGAATGAATTTTCTGCCAAAATAAATTTAAAGTATTTATGGATAACATGTTTAGCAGACATAACCTTAATTAATCAGGAATAACTAAAGACACTTAGTTTTGGTGAAAAGAAGTTTGCTTAAACTTGTTTCACTGCCTTACGTGCACATCTGCAGCTGTGCTTCATGGTTATTGGTTGTGTGTC
This sequence comes from Medauroidea extradentata, assembly GCA_003012365.1. NCBI lineage: Eukaryota > Metazoa > Arthropoda > Insecta > Phasmatodea > Phasmatidae > Medauroidea > Medauroidea extradentata. The sequence goes on along the minus strand of PNEQ01052679.1, from coordinate 115,122 downwards.
TTTGTTTAGAGGCGTCACGCAGTTGAGTGTGCCAATGAGAGAACGGTTACTGTAACACGACACGTCTGTGGTTATGACTTTCATGTAAAACACCGAGGTGCTGAGAGTTTAAAACGTGCTATCATTGACCACAAAACAGAGTTTCAGAAGAGCAGCTAAAACATTGAAAATATGTTGGTGCAATATTATTTTCACAAAAAAATTCGGCGTCTTTACTAAAAATGAACCTGAAATAAAATAATAAACTGCCCGTGTTACTTGGTGAGAGTTTAAACTGGCCGTTTACTGGAGCAACAGTTAATGAATAGATAGAAGAGTCTCGATTGTACACAGGATGGTGGAATATGGGCTACAGGTCGTTGATCGCGCTAAAAATTTCCGACCTGTACTCATCCCTCTCAAGTAGTGTTTAAACTCATTTATTACTCTCAAGTAATCTGTTGGCCATATGCTTTATCTGAAAATCAGGTAGTGCAAAACTTTCTCAGCGTAACGTAGTCAGGTCTGCAGTCATATTTTCGTGGTCAGTCACCTCATTGTCAATTTATTACGTGGTTGTCATCTATAGTCGGCCCATTCTAGGACAGCATATCGTGTTAGGTATTACCTGTCCGTGGGCTCAGAAGGTATTGCTGTAACCTGACATATCCCATGGAAGTGAGAATATACAGGAGACAGAATTGTGTAACATAGGTTAAGACTTCGTTTTTTGCTTCTCATCATGGTACTGAGGCCTTTGAAGGTTGTACTGATGCACCGCTGAATAATAAAATTATCTTGGAGAGTAATGCACAGATTCTATGTAGCTTACAAAAGTTTATTAACTATTCGTTTCCTTCGTTCAAATGTTTCATTGCGAACTTTACTGATTGTGACGGGTTAAAGAACACAGGGTTGCCATGTTGCGAACGGCTCCTTCACCCACACATTTCCATACCTCCCTTCTACCATCTTACACGTTCCTGCCTGTGGACTGCTCTTCTACGCAGGAAACCAAACAATAAAAAAAAACTAATATGAAATATTACGGCAATGGGAATTATTGATTTACAGGAAAATGTACAGAAAACGCCCTGGCAGCACTATTTCGTCGTTGTTTTGTGGACATTATTTCTTGTTGCACAACGGAATGTCGGAGTCACAGTTTGCGTGACACTGGGACGTACAAATAAATAATTTACGTTTTTACATGCATTATTCACATAACGAATGGGTTCGGCAGAAATTATGTTCAGCGTATGCTACTCGCAGTCACTTTTTTTTACCCCCACTACATTCAGAATACACGTTTGGCGTATTTTCCCCGACGTCGTCTTTCACTTAGTCTTCCAACTCCAGGTGACACCGTGCCAGGAACTCGGGACTTCCAGCTCAAAGCTCCCACGTAGAAACAGGATCGTCGTTTTCAAAGTCTTCAGTCCAATAATGAAAAACTCTTCCAACAATCAGGTCTAATACATATATTTAAAATTCTGGGAGTAACAAACGCCCAAGCCTTGCAGTGATAAACAATTTATTCAATCGTTCTGTCCAGTGGAAACACCGCACAGCCATGGCATTTATCGGTTAGGCCACTCGTACCTCCCCCCTCCTAAAGATGATTCGGGTTAATCCTGATTATTTTTATGGGAAAACTTGGTGGATGTTAGTTACCTTTGGCCGACTGCTTCGGGGTACACCCCTTCTTATTCCGTCGCCGCTCCATCGTAGCGTCATTTCACTTTCATCCCTCAGGGTGTGGTTGGGGACGTAAAAAATTCGCGTTTTTATTTGGCGACAGACTATACTGCCCTATACATAGAGACCTGAAAAATTAGCGTTTCCTTTCGGCCCTAAGCTAGTATTCCAGCAACTGTAAGTTCGTGACACTTTTGCAATTGGCCCGTGACTTATTTGACACTTCCTGGAAGTCGCTAAGCCAACAGTACAGAAACAACTAAATGCAGGCCAATATCACTGCGTCATCGAGCAGCCAGTGAGCAGATAATGTCTGCTTGAATACATAGATGTTCTTGGAGGCTAGCCTACACGGCAGCGATCCCGCGAATTTTTCCCGTCTCTACATACATATTACAAGCGGCCACTAATTTTCGCGAAAATAATTTTGTCCCAGTTTGTTTCAGTGCTCTAAGAGCACGCCTGCAGCTCTGCTTCGTGGTCAGTATTTGGATGTTTAAACTCTCAGCGACTTGGTGTTCTGCACGCTTTTCATAGACGTTTGGTGACCCTGTTACCTTGTTCTGATTGGCGTAGTCAAATAAGAGATGCCTTCAAACATAGACGCGCTGCCTATAACCACGAATTAGAGCTGCACAAGTGCACATACGTAGAGACGGGATAAATCCGCGGGTTCACTGGCCAATAGACTTTCTTCTAATATTAACTGTGTATACAAGAAGAAAGCAGCTGGTAATTGGCTGCTCTCTGACGCAGTGATACCACGTGACTAGGGCCCGGTAGTTTTCGCGAAAAGATTTTTTCCCCACTTTGTTTTAGTGTCTTACGTGCACACCTGCAGCTAAACTTCATGGCTATTGACAGTGTGTTTCTGTGCAGAGTTATTATTCATTTGACTGTGCCTATCAGTACACGGATAACTGCCACACTGTGATTTGCGGGTTTAACCTCCACACGCTGGGTGTTACGGCATCCAATCACTGACCACATAGCAGAGATGCAGGTGCGCACGTAAGGCACTGAAACAAAGTGCTGCAAAAATTGTTTCGCGAAAACTACCGGGTCCTACACATGACTGAACCTCGTATATTTATGATTGGTTCAGCGCCTTCCGTGATGTGTCAAATAAGTCAAGGGCCAATAGGATATGTGACACAAATTTACAGTTGTTTGAATTATAGCCTGTGCCAGAAAGAAAACGCGATTTTATCGTGTCTCTGTACAAAAGGCATTTAAACAAACTGTTGCAAAATTTTCGCGAAAATCAGGGATCCCTACTTAGTACAGTACAATCTTTCATCCCATCTGCCGCGAGTCTATAACGAGTAGAGGTACGTCAATTTCGCAAATACATTCCAGGTCAGGTTGAACGCCAAAAATATATAGTTCTTATTCACGTGTGTTATTAGCTGGCGGCTGTCACGAAACGCATTTGACTACTGCAAGCCAGTAGTAAATAAGGAAATGATTCATAGCGCTATCTCTTGTAATGTTGTAAGCCAATGAATAATTGACTGTATCCAGAGCGTGTACAGGACTGAGCACTCTAGGCTACTGCCAGATGAATCCGCGAAATTGACGTACCTCTAGTAATGAGATGACATGTAGGCCTACGTGTCTTGCCGCTCTACAGAAGGTTCGTCATTTTAAGGGGTATGCAAAAGTAAGATGTAGAGCAAACCACTGGAATACCCTATCGTCGATAACATCTGAGCTACTTGTCATGATTCGAAGGGGACTTTCTGTTGAGTAGATATTGTTTTAGCGGACGTTTATTTATGTAGCAATGGGTTGTAGATATGCATTTATTGCAAGTAATAAATTAAAAACGGAATTTACAGAAATAAGGGAATGAAACCACAAAATCTATAAAGGTATAAAAATTTATTTTTTATAATTTTTAGTACGATATAATCCGGGGATGTATAAGAACCAAATTAAAAATATTCGCGTTTTGACTTTACAATAATATCACTCTCCGAAAACATCTGCACGGAAGGTTTGCGGGTGTCAAAATTATTTTACGCGAATATTATTGAAAATCTGTTACTGTAGAGTCCTAGATATTATTGTACTAAAAATTACAGTTTTCCGTTTTTATGGAATTTGTGGTTTCACTCTCTTATTTTTCTAAATTCCGTTTTAAATTTTTTACTTGAAATCAAAGCATACTACCACCCACTGTTATATAAATAAACGTCCGCTAAAAAATATCTACTCAACAAAAAGTCCCCGTAGAATCATGACAAGTAGCTGAGATGTTATCGACGATTGAATATCCCAGTTGTTCGCTCGAAATCTAACATTTCCATACCCTTTAACGTAGAATTTTTGGTTACTGGTCAAATGCGTCGTACACGGCAGACCACGACATTGTCGTACAATAAGTGACGTCGAGTAAACCTTCAGTCGTTTGTAGTGTAGTCCGCGAGCAGAAAACAGCGGGAATTGTGTACATTAATTTGATTGGTAGACGCTTGCAGATGTCTAGTTTATAAGTGCGCCAAATCAGGGTTGTGATGCTCGCCCTCGTGTGCCCCCTCATCCGCTATTTATTTTTAGTACAGTTCTCTCGTTCCATGCAAAGCAGAGCTACGCTGGGTATAGAGTTACAGTTTTCCTGCAGAGCCCTGTGCAAGGTCAATTATTCAGGTATGGTAGGAGGGCTGAAAAAATGCCGCTCTGCAAACGCACGCAACTAACGCGTGTTTTTATACACCACTGTCGGCTTTTAACATTGTCAGTGACACAGGTAAATGTCAACAGAAAAATACTCTTGCCTTGCCTGTATAATCGCGTTTGCAAAATCCATGCGCGATTCATAGTTCATAATATCACGAAATATCTTATGGGACTGCCGAAAGATAATGAAAAAGGAATGTCCATTCAATGATACCACAAAGGAGTTCCAAAGTTATTTAATTAACTATTCAACCAAGTTATGTTATACTCCCATTTATTTTCACACGTACAAATTTATATCGGTGACTGAATTGGTAGAAAAATGTTAATTAAACGACGTGCACGATGACTCTCAAGACCTGGAGTACATTCCAGGGCAAATTTTACACTGATGCAGGCCTAAATACTTGAAATAATTTTTAAAGGAAAGTTTAATACTGAATTAGGTACGGAATTCTGTGCTGAATTATGAATAGTTTGTACCGGGCTTAAGATATCAATGTACTTGTCTAAAACCAAACGACTGAACTACATATTCCATTATGTACCTTCCTCTTTTTACCTGTAGAAGTAAAACGTGGCGTCTATAGATAAAAGCATTTTATACGTCGTCTAAAAAACCGTATTCCCCGAACTGTTATTTACGGAAATACGTGTACACGTGCCGACACTGACTTTACAGAAATCTTCTTGCTACGGATTCTCTTAGGGACATAGATTTATCCCATGTTTTTACATCACAAGTGCTCAAGTAAGCGTTATCCTGTTCTTTTCAAGTATCCTTATAGTGAATTTTCCTCCAACAACGCCAGTTCTTCGCCTTCTTTTATTTCTTAGCGTAGAGGTCTAGGAAAGAATTTTGTACCTGTTGAAGATTCTCTCACGTTCAGGCCACAGTTCTTTCTCAGCAATGCCGGGCGGTATTGTCCCACACTGCGATATTAATCCACTAGGAAACTCCGGCGAGGGTGCATGGTACACTCGGGACATATGAAGTCTTCCATTTAGTATAATTTTACAAGACAGTGCTATTCATTACTTATATTATTTAGTTAGAAGTTTTATCCCTACGTCCTATTTACAAATCCATGAAAGAGAGTGCGTCACAGATCTTTCACGAGCTGTATGCTTTCACTACATGTTCTTCCGTTATGTAACTCCTCGTCATACGTACGTCGATACGTTTACATTTTCAGTGTACACTGAAAGACAAAAAAAAAATGTTTTTGGACGCTGTTCCCTTCTAAGTTATTTTGTGGTAAACACAGAATCTAATTTTGGTGACCACAATTTTTAAGTGGTGTTAAAATGTTTTTGTGGTGAACACAAAACATATTTGGCGGGATAAATTTCCACACAATATTTTGTTGCTGCACCAAATTTTTTTTGTGTATTTACTCACTTGTATTCTAAGAAGTCGTTTTGTGTTCACGAAAAAGAAAATATTTTTAAACTATCTCGAAGCAGAAATAACTTCCAATAATTAATGAAATTGCACTCCTAGACGTTGAATTTTGCAATTGGTGACTTTATATTTTCTATTTGAAAGTTACTCATTATTTTTTCTGCTAACAAATGGGGTAATTCTACGAATACTGTATGCTGAAAGAACCAATAAAAAGTATTAAAAAAATATGCTTGCCTTACAGTGAATAAATAACCTATGGTATATAGCCAAAATGTTTTGTGCCAACATACTGTTTCACCTTTTAATTTATTATGGTTCTCTATACCAGTTGGTTCTCGGGGTGAACATAAGGGTGGGGTGCTCAAACTGGAGGCTACTACTGTCTCCACCATTCAACTGTGACTGCTATGTACTGCGATCAGGTATTAAGGATAATTATCAAGTGCCACAATATTGACTAGAATTGGTTTTAATTGACATTAACATTGCACAGTACAGCTTTACAAGGGGCGTGTCGTACAATCTTGGCTGAAGGCCTGAATATAGGGGAGCTTTAATTTATATATATATATATATATATATATATATGGGAACCCAGTTCCAAGAGGCTTACCACTGAATATTGGCGCCATCGACACTCTGACGTTATCGCACGTGAGCACTGACGTGACCTCCCCGGGTAACGAGCGGAGTCCCAGAGACGTCCGGCCCTCGGACGACGGAGTTGGTCAGCAGGGGGGTGGCCTCCTAGCCGACCTGGAGGTACCCCAGCTGACGGTCCGATGAACTACACCACGGTGGCCCTGCTCCCTCGTTATATATGTCGGCCTGCTCTCAATATTGAGGGTAACCTTCAAAGTGTTGGCATAACATCGCTCCGCGCTTGCAGTTCCCCTGCTTTGTGAGCGCTGCGGTGGTATCCGTAACAATACTCTTGAAAACACCGTAGTTTCTCGCAACACGTATGATTGGGCGATACACTACTGACACTCCGTAACTAGAGATCCTGGTTTTTCGCAAAAAGAATTTTGCCCCACTTTGTTTCATTGCCTTACGTACACATCTGCAATTCTGCTTAATGGTTATTGGCAGCGTGTACATGTAAAGAGACGTATCTCATTTGACTGAGCCAATTACAATCAATAACACACGTCTGTACTTTGCCGGTAGATTCCCAAGGCTCGTGACAGTCAAAATATCCAATCACTGGCCACGAAGCAGAACTACAGATGTGACCTTTGTAACTTATTTATTTTTTCTTTATATTTACTTTAACAAATTCCTGTTTTCGTTTTAATACGTACGCATTTCGAACCCTTTTTTCTCCGTGTCTTAATGTAATTAACAACTGCTAAATTTTCCACTAAGTTTATTTAGTTTTCTAAATTTAAATTGCTTTATCTAAATCTGTAATTAAAATATTAAATCACCAACGAAGCATACGTAGTAGGCCAATAATTGCATTGTTATATTTTTAAAATTTATATTGAGGTTGTAACCCGTGCCCGAAAGGATCGCTCGTCGTCACTGTTGTTTCAAGGAATGATACATTTATTTCCGGTGTCTTGTTTTTGTAAAGGAAAAACACGCGCGAAGACAACAATACAGATAAAAATGTATCAGTATAAGTGTTGAGTCAAATGTTCGTATACTTTGGCGCAAACAATTTTGACGAAGACTTTAAAGGCTTCTTATGTCTGCGAGATTTTTGCAAGATCTGGGCCTGGGGAAGCGTTGTTGCTACGGCCTAACTCTTGATAACAAAACACTTGCCTCTTCGCCTCTAAATGCAGTGCACTGAACTAACGTGTACACTTATAGTGGGCGACTCGTCTGATAGTGTCTTAAAGCTGGGACCATGGTTACACAACAAATATAAATATTTACGCGTGTCTAAAGACAACTCTGTAGTTACTGTATATAAAATGTAATAGCTACAACTGACCCTGAAAAAAAAAAACATCACATTCAAACATATACATTTTCAGAACATATATAAAACCCGGAAATATAAAATGGTACGAAATTAATAGTGTAAGCATCTAGAGTTTTATTGAAATCAGTCTAATTGCTTGAGAAATATGCCGCAGTAATAAAATCTATTAATACTGCCGCCGCGTTCAATATAAGAACACGACTGTCCTTCTTACAACACAAGGAATCATAACGGAGGTTCCTGAGAAATTAACCGATTCTGCTTCAACAGTTCTTAGGCTTCCTGCAATATATTTACCTGTAGCCTAAGAGATAACGTGAATATATTTGTCTTGATCACGGCCGTAGAAGAACAGGTCTGGACACTCGCCTATCTAACAATGTACTTTGCTTGACCCTCTTGTTGTTTGGCTGTAGTTCGTCAAGTTACCGAGAATGTCGTACTTTTTGGTGCTGTTTTCCGGGCGGTCGGACTCAAACTCCGTCCACTTTTTTTCCATTGTTAAATTTATAAATTAAATAAAGATTGCTGGAGCCTTTTCTTAAATTTGTGAACGAAGAAAGTATTTCATAAATTGATAAAAAAATACGTTTTGATAAATTGTTTATCTTAATGGAAAGGAAGTGGGCGGAGTTTAGTCCGACCGCCGTAACATCAGCGCCAATAAAACACAATATTCTCGGTAACTTGGTGAACTACAGTCAAACAACAAGGGGGTCAAGTTTCCAGGCGAGTGTCCAGACCTGTTCTTCTACGGCCGTGGCCTTGATTAAGTTGAATAATGACTCTGTTTACGTGGTTTACGTTTCTTGCACATAGTAGATTAACATTCAGTAAGTAGCTAAGTACTTCGTATTGTATGGAATTAGGTAAATAACAGATTGGTGTGTACCTACCTCGGATAAGAATTATATCGTATCGACAACGTGACCAGTGCATAGGCATTTACAAACTCAAAACAAATAGGTGGCATTCCCTGATATGTATAAGGAGCAACTTACACGTAAGCTTATATGTATAGCCGTGAGTTTGTGGCGAGTTTGTGATGCACCATGTGAACATCTGTAGCTCTGCATCATGTCTAGTGATTGGATGTTTGAATTCTGACTTGCCTTGAGGTTTGACTCGCAAATTACAGACTGTGGTGTCACAATAACCTTGTTTTGATTAGTGCAGTCAAATTAGATGTTTCCGAAGAAAGACACTGCCAATAACCATGAAGCAGAGATGTTGATGTGCACGTAAGACTTTCAAACAAAATGGTGTAGAAATATTTATGTGACAAATTCGTGGTTCTATTTATATGCGAGTATAAATAACAGCACTTGTGAAGTAAATTTACACAACTAATTAAAGTATTTAATCCCAAATAATTGTCGAAAACTAAGAGATAAATGCTTGGATCATCTTTACAGGTTACTGAATATGCCGCGTAGATACTAGTAAAATTATTTTCAATAAAAATACCTATGATGTAACGGATTTGTTTTAATATTTATTTTTTTTATCCTACATATTATTTTAAAATTTTCAACAGGAGTTGTAATCCATCCAAATTACAATCAGAATATTCAACATATTTCTGTTAGTGAAGCTCGAAGACGCAGTATCGTGAAGTAGATAGGTATATGCTACATTTACCAATATATTTTTATATTAGGAACAAATATAATTAAAAGTTACCTACGCTTATGCTTAAATACTACTGCCGATAACCACTGGTACGCTTATGCTTAAAAACTACAGTCGATAACCACTGGCAAGTAACCCAACAGCTCTAGGTATAATAACACCATACTATTTCACACTTATTACTTGTTGGTAAATTATTTAGTTGAGGATGGTGTTGAGTTTGCGTCATTTGTAAAACAACGGAAGAGGACGGGCATTATTTCAATATACTTTTTTTTTCGGATAGTAAAATTATTTTGCGAATCAAAACGTGAGTATTTTTGAAATTCGGTTATTACAGACGCCTAGATACTATCGTATTAAAAATTATAAGAATGACAGTTCTTAGTTTTTGTAGATTTTGTGGTTTCAAGCGCTTATTTTTCTAAAAACAGGTTTTAATTTTTTACTCGAAAGTAAAGCATACTACCGCATAGAGCTGTGTAAATAAACGTCAGCTGATAAAATATCAGCTCGGCAAAAAAATCTCATCAAGTTTTGACGAGTAGTTCAGATTTTTTTATTATTATTATTCCTATTATTCTAGCCATCCGCTCGACATCGTACCTTCCCATACACCTTAATTAAAGCTCCAAGAAAAATGTACAGTAATAAATTAAATACTAGTGTTTTACTGAAACTTACAAGAATGTAAAGAATGTAGAAGCCTGAAAAATACTCGATTCCATCGTCCTGTAGTCTACGTGCAAGAATATCTGTGTAATCAAGTAGACAACTGCTGCTCATTGGCCGCTTGCCGACACGGTCATTATTCATTATTACGCCTGCATTTAGTTACCCCTTTATAACTGGCTCAGCGTTCAACCAGTGGGTAGCAGATAAGTCAAGGTCCAGCTGCAAAAGTCACACGAGCTTCAATTGTTTTAAACCAAGCTTGTACCCAAAAGAAATTGTGAATTTTTTTTCAGGCCCCTAAGCATAATATATTTCAATGTTTAATGAGTTGATATGCAGTTCACGCAATAACTTACGGGTAGAGCCACAATTTTAGGGCGAAAAGATTTTTGCACCAATTTGTTTCAGTGCCTTATGTGGACATCTGCAGCTGTGCTTCGTGGTCACTGATTGGCTGATTTAACTCTCTCTTGTCTTGCGCTTCTACTGGCAAATAACAGCAGTGTAGTGTCACAGTAACCTTATTATGATTGGTGTAGACAAATTAAGGACGTGATCGAGCACATACACGCTGCCAATAACCGCAAAGCAGAGCTACCGATGCACACGTAAGACATTAAAACAAAGTGATGCAAAATTTTTTTCGCGATAAAATCGTGGCTGTGCTTATGAGTCATTTTATTCGTTAATATTTTTAATTACTTTCCTAAATGAAATATTGTATATATTAAAATTAGTTACTTTTTATTTACTCAGTACCGAATGTTTTTTATTCGTCTGAAAACATCCAAAGCCTGTTTTATGATTATATAGGTAACATTATTTTACTTTGGAAAAGATTTTATTAACTGAATATTATTAATTAATATATATATAATGATTTTTATTTGATTATTGCATTATAACTAGCTAATTGTGCGGTTAATGTCTACACGAAATTCGTCGAACAAATCCTATGTGCTGTAGTGTTATTACTTCTACCAAACAGTATTTTAAGTTGTTTAAATTTTTAGAGGTTTATTGAAGAGAAAACTAACAAAACCCGCTTTGGAAATCATAAAAATATCACAAATTAACTTCATATTTATAGGCCATATAGCGGCGTGTGCTTCACAGTTCCAACGAAGCTACGCTACATACTATTGGCGACTAAACAACTCGCAAGTTATGCAATCTATGTACGAAGGTTTATAGTGGCTTTTTGGTTGCACGAAGAAGATCGCAGAGTGGAAAAACAAACTAAAAGCAAAGTTTGAAAATTTAGATGCAGACTTGTAGTAAACTCCATGAAACAATGCCTTTGTCTAAATCACTTATCATGAAGCACAGCTGGGGATGCTCACACTAGACATCGGAACAGGTTGGTCCAAAAGTCTTTTCGCCACAAAACCGTGGCTCTGAATTATGAACAGGGTAGCATTTTACAGCCCCACAAAACAATTACACAAATTTAACAGGCCGTGGCTACTTAGATTAAAATTTTGCGATTTCATATTATGACAAGTTAGAATACGAATCAAATGCATTGCTTCTACGATTGTAATTGGATAATATTTCGTTAGGCACGCTCTGCTGAATTTCGAGCTAATAAGTAACATGGCAGTACTCAAGGCCGGAATATCGTACTATCTGGCCTGGAGGTGACACTCGTAAAACTGTACACAAGGTAGAGACAACCGATGCTCAGAAATGCGGAACACGATAAAGTCTAGCTAGCATGTGAATGAACTCACGTCATTTTCCTATCCCTAGTTTTGACTGTGTTAATTTGACAGTGAGGTTTTTGTTGTTGCCAGGGGAGGGGTTCGCGGTGGCCGAGGGGTCAGACCTCTCGCCTCCAATCAAGGCGATCCGGGCTCGATTCCCGGCGGGGTCAGTCCTCGGATTTTCGCATGTGGGAATCGTGCCGGACGATGCCGCTGGTCGGCGGGTTTTCTCTGTGTTCTCCTGAGTCCCCCGCCCATTCATTCCGGCGCTGCCCCATCATATCACACCTAAGCGCTGACCAAAACCTCTTCACTCACTCACCCTCTTTGTTGTTTGCGATGTGTAGTATCAGACACCAAACAACTCCATCATAGTAGCACAGAGAAATGTGCGAAAACTTACCTATTGGCATGAGGTGGTTCATATGTTCTAATTTATTACTGTTAGTTTTACCAGTTTTTAGTTTTAGCCTTAAATTTTCATTCATTTTAATTTTTGGCATAATGTTGCGTTTGTTTTTTATCATTTATTTTCAGCAGCAGCAACGAAACCTGGTCATTCTTCGAGGAAATAAAGTTTTTCTCTACAATTTTATGTTGGCAGCGTAAATCTGAAATTTATAAAATGTAGTGTGCTGTTACCTGTTAACGCAGTATTGCACAAGCTGTCCGGTTTTATTTTATAATGTATTTAGTAGTACAATGTTTGTGCTGCAGAGGTTCGAGTGGCCGGTGGCGCGACCAGTGGAGAGCCACGAGGTACTGCAGCTGCAGCTGTTATCCTACAACAAGTACCTCAGCAACAAGGTACTGGGCACGTACGGCCTGGTACTGCAGCAGGTGGTTCAAGATGGACGTCTGGCACTCTCCGACACACTGCTCGACCTCAACAACAAGCCGATACAGGTCAGTCCACTTCCGCGTCAAAAACTTTCGCACTACTGATATTATTCCGTTCAGTCAAGGACTATACTTTCTTCAGAATAATTAGTGGATCAGACAAAGATCAGTGTGTCTTTTTCAGGTGTCATTGGTTAGTCGTTACGTTTCATAACTATGGTCAGGTAGTTTTCGCAAAAAAAAAACTATTTTTGCACCACTTTATTTTAGTGCCCTATGTGTACATCTGCAGCACCGCATTGTGGTTAGTGATAGGATGTTTTAACTCCCAGCATTGGAAGCTATATCCGCAAATCACAGACGTGTGGTGTCGTTGTTAAATTTATTATGATTGGTATAGTCAAATGAAATTCGACTCTGCAGGCGTGCACGCAAGGCTTTGAAACATAGTGGAGCAAAATTATTTTCGCGAAAACCACCCGTCTCTATTCATACATAATAAATGGGGACAGGAAATTTCGCGAAAAGATTTTTGCAGCACTTTGATTCAGTGTCTTACGTGCGCACCTGCATCTCTACTTTATGGTCAGTTATTGGATGCCGTAACACCCAGCGTGTGGAGGTTAAGCCAGCAAATCACAGACGTGATATGTCGCAGTTAACCGTGTACTGATTAGCACAGTCAAATTAATAACGTCTCTTCAAGGAAACACTCTGCAAATAGCCAAAACGTTGAGCTGCAGGTGTGTACGTAAGACACTGAAACAAAGTGGGGCAAAAATCTTATCACCAAAAATTCACGTTCCTGATAATAAATTTATAAAACCGTAAATTTCGCGGTTCAGCGACTTGCCTGCTGGACTCCACATTCCTGTGTACACTATGACCTCGGATACTTGTCCACAGGCTGCTGCTCCAGTTAGTGGTCAGGTGTACATCTGGCAAGATAGCGTGGTAGTTAGTAGGGTGTTTTCACGCAGGTTAGCTATTGGTTCTGAGTCATCAAGCAAGAGTTTCTGTAACAGTGATTCAATCACAAAATTAATATGTGTGTACAAGAGTTTGAAGTCTAGCGTATTTTCAAATTAATTCTCGAAATTTCCGGTCTCTAATAATAATTAGATATACGGAAAAACGGTTAAATTATCTAAAATCGACGTAGTCTCCAATAAACTGTTGTGTATTCACCCTACTATTAATGTCGCTGATAAAATTTGACCGCTTACCAGGTTTCGACGTAGGTTCAGCATGTCAGTAGCTTTGTTTATGTTTCTGGCTGTCGTCTTATAGTGCAATAATTGACGCCAGTGATCGAAATGTTGACAGCTACGTCATGTTCGACGGTTATCATCCAGTCAAGTATGTTGCAAGAAACTACAGCGTTTTCAAGGGTATGTTGGCCCGAGTAATTTCCACGATAAACCAATACCTCTACCTATATTATCGTCTCATCTAATTTTTTATGTCCGATGCCCTTATTAATTATGACTGATCCGGTTTTTACATGCGCTGTACTTTACTATAAGGCTGTGTGCTACATTCATAAAAAATCTCATTCCAGATTGCTCGGTTATACAGAATTTTTCTGAACGACAGGTACAAACGCTGTGAAGTTATTTCATATCCAAAATGTGGCAGAAAACACTATAGGAACGATGTCGTACGGTTACGCGTAAGGGAGATCTCCGCCCCTAAATTATCGACATTAAAATTTATTTTAACTGAAAGTAATTAAACCTACTGGGGACTAAAGAAAAAAATCAATGAATGATGCTACTTTTGTGAACCTTAAGTTATACGACTAGCCTTGTAACGCGGGTTGTGTTTCTGGCAGGCAAAGGAGTACAACCTCTGTTATTATTTTTTACATTGAATGTTCCATGAAATTGACGTATAGCGTGTATTTAGTGTGCATATGAATTCTTTGAAAATAATAAATATACCCAAGGGTTCCACGTAACTTGGACAGAAAAAAACATACCGCCCCCTTTGTTGGTACTCCACTATTGTGTAGAAGCTTAAGGGCGTTCAAGTGGGGAAATATCATAATTTTATATTTGTATGAAATAGTGTTAGTTTTGTAGGCATTACCTAAGAGTACATTAACGTCTAACGAAAAAAAATTAGCTCAGCCAGTTTTCCCGTAATGTCACTTCAAAGTCAAAATTTGCATATTTTCACTTCATACAAAACTTGAAAACCAGTAAATATAATGAAATGGAAAAAATCTCATCAAAACTACACGTCACCGTCTACGGCTTGAAGCATATACAAACCCATTATAAAATATTTTTGTGTTTAAAATTAATTTCTAAAAGTACCAAAAAAATACAATTTTGAAATTTTTTATTTAACATAAACATTTTTTGTAACGGGTTCTATATGCTACAAGCCATAGACAGTAACACGTAGTTTTGACGTGATTTTTTCCATTTCATTATGTTAACTGGTTTTCAAGTTTTGTATGAAGTAAAAATATGCAAAATTTGACTTTGAAGTGACATTACGGGAAAACTAGATGACCTAATTTTTTTCCGTTAGAAGTATGTGTACTCTGAAGTAATGTGTACAAAACTAACACTATTTCATACAAATACAAAATTATGTTTTTTCCCCACTTGAACAACCTTAAGGTCTACCTAAAGTAACATCATCATTCACAGATGTTTAGATTAATCTTCAGTAGGTTTTATTATTTTCAATTAGACCAATTTAAATGTCGATTTCTAAGGCTGGATATTTCCTTATGAGTAGGGACCGAAAAATGTCGCAGATGCAATGACCTGCACGCTGGAATCCGTTGCCCTATGCATATCCAAGCCCCGTCTATTTGTTAATTGTCTGTTGTTTCACTTGGTAGCAGCTAGTGGTGGACGAATGGTCGGGGCTCGAGTGTGCACAGGATAGTGCATTCAAGCATGCAGGTCATTGAATCCGCTACATTTTCCTATCCCTACTTATGGATTACTGTACGACATTTTTCGTGTAATTTTTTCTATCTCATTTCGGGTATAGAATCACCTCACAGCGTTTGTACGTGTAACTCAAGAAAATTCCATATGTAGTGCCGCTCAGTTTTGGCGAAAAGATTTTTTGCTCCCTCTTGTTTTAATTCCTTGTTATCTTAAATCTGGGGCTCTGCTTCACTGTTACTGATAAGATGTCTAACTTTCAGCGTCTTAGGTTTATACTCGTAAATCAGACTCATTATGTCGCAGTATCTATTCACATAAGTACTGTCAAACGAGCGACACCTCTAACGAAAGACAAGCTGCCAAGATACAAGAAGCAGTACTACAGATGTGCACGTATGACATTGAAACAAGTTGGCGCGAAATTTTTTTCACCAAAAATGAGTGGCTCTAATGAAATCAGTATCGACCGATGATTAAGAGTGCGTGGTAGATAAATAAACGATGAAAACATTATTTTATTTCTACTCTTTTTTCGAAGCCAATGTGAGTAAAATACTCAATGACAATCCTAGATAATGGTAATTGCCAACTTTATGAGTAAATATTTTCCAAAATTACTAATTCGTTACGCGTGATCTCTTGCACCGCAGTTAAATGCGCGAGGGTTCCGGCGTCCGAGATTGTGCCTCAGAAGTTCGTAACACTGAAAACGATTTTGTTTAAAACGTTGGCTAAAACTATTGTCTAGGATTAATTTTGTTTAGTTTCCAAAAATTGGCTTTCAAAAACCTACAGTTATAGATTAATGCTTTTAGCGTTGCATTATGTAGCACGCCATCTTAATCAAACGTGCAGTAATTCACACGAATCATGTCAGTCACGGGCAGAACCTATGATTTCACTGGCCGCGTGCCTTGTGCTGACGTACATTGTGTGTGGGACAGTTTCACACGATATCAGTCATTCTTTACCTACAATTTTCATAATTCGCTATAATGCCTCCTCATCAGTAGGTTCTAAGAAATTAACTTGCGTGAACTGTAGATGTTACACTCTCATGCGAGATATTTTTGAACATTCACAAGACGTAATTTTATATTTATATTTTACTCTCCGGCTTACTATGCACCAGCATTTTTACTGCGTCGTCTATTTTATCTGGAATCCGAACCAGCTAGCGTAGTATATCCAAAGCTTGTTTCGTACCTATGCTGAAATCCAAGCCAGATTTTACAGAAACGTGGAATTTAGTTGACATGTGTACGATTTCGTCGTTCAGTCGTTCCAAATTAAACCGTATTAATAATTGCTTAATATTTTTTTCGGTTTTGAATAACACATTCAATTTGTTCACGTTTTGCACGTCTAAGGTAGAGTACTTGGGTTTTACGTTTCGTCGACAGCGAAGCCATTAGAGATCGTGACATACATCTTGACACAATGATGTATATTGGGAGAGGCACTAGCCACTGTTTAACTATGGAAACATTCTAGCATTCGCCTGGAGTGAGTGAGTGAGAGATTTTGGTCAGCGCTCAACATCGAGGTCTTTAGCTCTGGTGAAGGGTGACATGAGGTGAGTGTGGAGCAGTGCCGGAATGAAAGGGCGGGGGAGACGGGAGATCCCCGAGAAAACCCGCCGACCAGGGCCATCGTCCTGTAAAATTCCCACATACGAATATCCGTAGACCGACCCCGCAGGGAATCGAGCCCAGGTCGCCTTAGTGGAAGACGATTGGTCTGACCATTCGGCCACCGCGGCTTAAGAAACCATGGAAAAACGACACAGGATGACCGGATCCGGGAATCGAACCTGGGTCCTTCCAAGTGAGGGTCCAACGTGCTACGGTTGCGCGATTTCTCTAAGATTTGCAAGTGTAGACGTGGAAAAACAAGTGACGTAATATTTAATATTTGTGAGATGTTGCAAAAAAAATTAAGCTCAATTACGTTTATGAAATATGTTACTTCCTTTTAACGGACTTGCTCACATTTCGTGAAATTTCGAGTAATCTTCTTCTTGACACTGTTCCGTTACCTTCTGTAGTAATTAATTTAGCCTCTTGACCTTTGAACTCTAGTATATTCTCCCGTAGAGCGAGAAGCTCGAGTGGTTGGAAATTACGTTTAAACTTTCTTACGTGCATGGCTTGCTGTGTTAAAGCAGATATATCTTACCACTTCTTCTGCTTACTGTTAGCTGCTTAAATTTGAATGATAACCGCCTAAAATAACAATGTTTTGTAGCAAAATAATTTTTAATTCGTACGGGAGTGAAATATAACATTGTTAATTTGTAGGATGCTACCGAAAAACAATTTCTTCAAATTAATTATGTACTTAAATATTTTTAACTGCCATAAATGGTAACATATTATTTACAGCAACGCATATTGCATTAAACTAACATCTAATGAACATTAATTGTCTTAAAGTATTATAAAAACTCGTATTATTTACAAACTATCCAGACAGGTGAGACGAGAGTGTTTCACGGCTCTTTACCAACGAGGTCTTAAGGACGTTGAACCCCTAAAAATTCAAAATTTTATATTTGTGCCAAACATTGTTCAATTTTTACACATCAGATAACATGTCATTTCCCCGAATTAAAAGAATTAGGGCCCATATTTTGAGCATAATCACCTATCAAAGTCACAAAATGGCAGTTGCGGTGTAACAAAAATAATAAATAATAATTAACTTGCAGAAACAAAATAATTCATATCGATACTTAATGATGTGAACTACTACAAGACACTTTTGTAAACACAAAGCGATATATTTTTGTATTTTTTTTAAATTGATGAAAATGAGTAAATTTTTGCATAACTTTGACTTTCGGCAACAACTGAAATATTCAAAACTAACTTTTGTCTAACATGTCATGAAATGTATTGATACACTGATTTTCAGTTCCCGTAATTTTGAGTTCATTAGTTAGTTACTTTTTTGATTTTGGCTGCACCGTAATGGCCATTTCGTGACTTTGATGAGTGATTTTGCAAAAACTATGGGACCTATTTTTTTTTTTTTTTTTTGTTATTTGGGGAAATTACGTGTTATATGATGTGCAAAAGTTTAACGGTGTTTGGCACAAATATAAAGAATGAAATTTTGCGGGTCCAACGCCCTTAAGAGCCGACGAGGGCAAAGTGAGGTGAAGGGACAATATAACGGCAATGCCCGAGACAATATTCGAACCCAGTACCTCTCGCACAGCAGATCGGCGCCTAACCGACTACGCCACAGAGGCCGGTGCAATCCGGATAGCGAAATCAACGTCGGATTTTATCTGTTTCGTGGGACAAGAACAATATGAGAAGTCGAATCATTGAAATAAATAAACCCTAGACGAATATTGTAGGTTTAGACAATACAATACCATATATACGCGTACACAAATAAGAATTACCCTTTTAGAAATGCCTACTGAATGCGGGTCTGAAGCATTAGACGTAATGCACATCTCATTATTTTCTCTCGTATTAGAACAACGATATTCATATCGCTGGAATAGTGACTGCGATTGTAGAACGAGTATGCACACATATTCGGCGATTTACAAATAAAAAGTTAATACAACAGATAATTACTTAACTACGTAATGTGTGCTGCCATCAGTTTGCGTTGACGAGTAGAAAAATATTCGATGTCTTGATCATAAATGAGCGGTACTGTGAGGTAAATATGAAGAAAAGACTGAATTTCTAGGGAGACAATAACCGTACTTATCGTAATTAAGAGGCCGTTCCAGTGTTTCAGGCGCATGTATGCAACCCGCATTAACCACATATGAATCAAGACTAATATTACCTTCGCTATAGTAATACAAGTACATAACATATCAACATTATCTTTGCGTTTTATGAAAGAGACATTCGTCCTTATTTTCACTGCGTTCGCCGAATCCAAGTATAAATAATGGTAGACGGTAAATTTTACAAAATTTTTTTGTATTAGGTTTTAATGTAACCGTTTGTTATATTAAAATTTGCAGAACGCAGCGAAAATAAGAATGACTGTGTATTTGATAAATTGCGAAGAAAATGCTAATATGTGTAATACTCTTATTGTTATAGCGAAGGTAACATTAGCCTTGGTTCATATGAGTTTAATGCGGGTTGCATACATGCGCCTGAAACACTGGAACGGCCTCTTTAAGTCACTTCAGTACAGTCAACAACAGAGAAATATCCCAGTAAATGAAATACAATATAATCCTTTGACATTGCAGGTCTATTTTATAAAACTAGGAGAACTAAACGACTAAAACAATTTAAGGATAGCTAATAATTTTACGTATTTTTCTATATTTATGTTGTCTAAGTTCTTGTCTTAAGGGGGATTGATCCCTGTCAGATCGGTTTTACGGTTTTTCTTATAAATCAGGGAATAGACACATTGTTTTACTTTTTTCTCGCTGACAAGGCATAGTTTATTGTTTCATTCACTTTCTGGAATCCATATGGCATTGTCTCTGTTAATGTTGCGACCTCTGTAGTCTCTCCCGTAAATAAAACAATTTTTCCTTTTCAGCTGTTTCCCGTTGCAAAATAATGAATATACTATGGTTCCAGCAATTACAGAAAATCGATTAAGTTTGTATGTATGCGTTGTCGTGACAAAAATTTTGATACATTGACTAGAACAGAAGTTATTGAGAAGAAACAGATAAATGCAAGGTGGTAGGAATCAATACCCCTTAATGACATGTATACCGACAATAGTTATTCTCTCATACGTAAAATGTCCTACGATTTAATATGTATCGTCTTTGTAGTCATTTACAGTTTCTATAACTACTACTATAAGGCCTAGAGAAGTGGGTTAATGAGAGTAGCGGTAGTTTGATTGTATTTGTTTCTGTTTATTTTTTCCTCCGATATACTACGAGACATAGTTTCCAGAACGAGTACAACCATGAAGATAACGTGACATAAAATCCGCATTACGTGTTCCGTAAATACACGACCACCACCATTCCGAAACCTCAGTTCTACGATCCCGTATCTTTTTTTTTCTACTTTTAGTTTTTTAAAAGTTTTATAAACATCTGAACTGTGTTTTGCATTCGGCCAACGTAAATAAAAGGGAGAGGTATTGTTTTATACATTTAAATACACACACATATTTATTTTTCGCTTTAAGCTTGTTGTTATGGTTTTCTCCTTTAGAACCGTTCCTACGTTATTTTAAACTCTTATCATTTCCGACTGAAAAAACTTTCTACAAGTTTATTTTACTCCAGAAAATAAGCTTTACGAATAATTTACCTCATCGGAATTTGCATCAAAGTCATAAATTATTTTCACAACTAAGCGCTTAGGGCAAGCTGTAAAATTGTTTGTTAGGGGTATAAGCTTGAGTGTAAAGCAGTGATGTATATACCAAGCGATTTGAAATAGTTAAGTAGTCCTAAAATTACTAACATTTAAATTTCCTTTAATATAAGCCTAGTGCTTTGCGTTTTAAATAAGGCTATTTAAATTTCTTCAGATCAAGTTTAGAAGCAAAGTTACAGTTTATGCTACAAACATTGGTAAACAACTACCTCGTGGTTAGAAGTCAAAAAAATATTTTAAACCATTGCAAAATGTGTCCTTTTCATAAATTTTCACTACGGGGATTAATTAGAGTATTGGCGCTGGAGTTAATTTCGTGGCGCGATTCCCAGTGAACAATTAAGGCACACCGCAAAAGGTCACTTTTATGTTTGTATCTATAGCCATTGAACCTATTTTGTATTTGTATGAATTATTGAATAAATATCAATACCAAACCATCGTAGCTTTGTAAACTCTCTTATATCTAGGATAAACAGCAAGGAGACATACATATACTACAAACATACGAGCGCGTAATGCAAAATTACTTTAGAATGTTTACTACGCGAGAATTCATCAATGTATGTTTTGCTTTCTAAAGCACAGGCAGGAACCATACAGTAGCCAAAAAGCCCTTTAAGCACATTTCTCCAGCACAAACCATTTGAAGCTGAGATGTTCAATTCACGTGGTGATCGACGACGTATGAAGTTTTCATATCTAGTTTCCCAGCAGAGACGAAGGTGTGGATATGTATGGAGCAGCGGAGAAGCATGATCACGTTGCCAAGAAAGCAGTGTTAAATCTGATTATCTGCTTCGAGCATGTGATACTAATATCAGGATCCCCAAACTCTACTGCTTTTACGAGGAGAAAAATTTAACCGTAAAACAAAGCATATATAATAAAACTGTTACGCAGTTTCATTAAAACTGATTTTACTATGTAACCTAATTTTTTCAAGCAAAATACTATCGAGCAGTTTCCTACGAAATGTGCACTGGCTTACGCCATTTTCTGCAACAATCACCGACTGACTGCATTGTATTGTTGGTGCCACAGAGTTAGGTATTGTGCAAGTGGAACAGTTCACTTAATAGGCATGTGTTCGTTACCTTTACTAATGTACTTTTTTTGTATATTTACTTAAATATTCCTTGGCTGATTCCTATTATCCTGCGTGTACTTCTACGAAAGCCGTGAAGCTTATAAAGGGTTGTCAAGGGCGCCGTTGGAGACGCGGAAATGAAAGAACTACAATAACGACTCTGAAATAAGTGCTTAGTGCAATTTCGCTCTTACTGGCGGTAAACTGTCGTGTTTTATTTTATTTGTATCACTGTAGCTATAGAGGACTTTAAGTGGTGTCTTAGTTAATGCTAGAAAGTCTGTGCCGAAGTTAAATGTAGACCCCTTAATAATCTTAGCTGTAGATTTAGTAACTCAACTATGCAAAAATACATTTTTAGCCATGTTGGAGAACTTTGAAATAGTATTTCCAATGCGCGTGATGTTTTGCGTGTACTTTATAATCTCTCTGAAATGCGTCTTCTCTTCATAAAGAGATACGGCAGGCACGCGTATTATAGTTTTATGAATAAACTCATAACAGACTGTAGCTTTGTTCAAAGGCCACCAATAAATAATTTAATGGATCACGTAATACACAATGGGAATCGTTTGAAAAGCAAATCATAATTGAATTTCAATTCCCAGCGGGGTTAAACACAAACACAATCATTGTCCTCGCATGTCGCGCAAGTGCCTCTTTATTCATTTATAAACGTTACACTGGCATGCTGGATCATAAATCTTGAAAACACAGAACATTCCCCGTCATTTATCACGTAACCAACTACCCGTGATGTAGTAATTTTCCGACAACTATTTAATTGCCTTACATTACGGCAATAACCTACGACCAGGTTTACTGTAACTTTAGAAAATTCGAGAATTGAAACTTAATTTATGTACAGGTAGCAAAGTAGTTGGAAAAATTTCAAAGTGTAATGTGTATACATCGATCATTCAACAATGTTAAAAAAGTGATATGGGGGCGGAACTATTTTGTAAAGATAGAATTATGATGATTTAGTACTAACACACTGTATTTTAAATTGTAACGTTTTATTAGTGTTAAACGTTCGACTAATAAACTAATGCAGTTATCAACTGTACTTCGTGTTATAAGTACTGAGCGGAATCTAAACTAGTCGACAGTAATGTAACTTAATTTTGGAAACCAAATGTATAAAAATAAGCTAGTACTATTTTATCTGATTTAATACCACTTCTGTGGTCTTCTAGTACCTATTAGTTTTTTCTGGGTTACGACGCTGTTTTATTATGTAAACTGGAAAACCATCTGTATGTTGGATTCTACTAACACGCAAACAATGACCTTCACTATCAGACATCCGTAGTATAGTAGTTTGTTTGTTGGCTTACGATGCAAGAGGCTACGGGTTCGAGTCTCAGGTAAGGCTAAGATAACTTCGAGTTCGTTTAGCTGTACGAATGTTTCGTCTTCTTACTTGGGTGTTAACGTCACTTTAGAGAAAACTGTCATCTTACTGGTGCATAAAACCAGCATAATAAAATGACTATACACAGTATCACGCACTAGTCAGTGCAATTACAGAGTTTCTAACTGCTATACATGTACGTACCGGAGAAGTCACGATACTTGTCGCATGGTACATACGAATTTCATGCCAGGCGTCATCTTGATAACGAGTTTAAAAGTTTTTCAGATGCTTTTAAATCTCTACAAAAAACCAAATAATACGGACAGGGTCCGGTGGCCTAAAACAAAAGGTTAAAGTGTGAAAACCTCACAGATCACAACTTGTGTGTCTGTGAGCATTTCTCAGAGTCCACGACCCTGATTATAATGTCACAATTTACTCGTGTTTACATCCCCTTAACGTTACTTAGAACTTTAACCAGCATTTAAGGACGCCCATATAAAGTTTAGTCATTTTGTAGGGGATGCAAACTCGAGTAAAGTGTTACCTTGTAATTACAATATTATACATACACATGATACGTGTTATTTACACATGTATAATGGTGTTTCTAAAACACGGGGACAAACTTCTGGAGACGATTCCTTATGAATAAGGAGGTAGAGTTTGTAATGCTACTTTAAATGTCTTACGAAATTATGAAGGGTAAATGAAGTGTTTATGTCTTATTTTTGTACAATACTGGAAAATACTTGAACATACAACGTTTCTTTACACATTGCCTAATGCTGACTAGATTTTCAACTTGTGAAAAAACTTACGTTCAATTAAACATTTTAATCATTATAATTTATTCATTAAGAGGTCGTCGGTTTTATTGTCTGTCGGTTTTATTGTCTATCCCGTTGCTTCAAGTTTGAAAGGCACATAAAGCACAGTTTCCAGTTAACACCTTCTCGCAATTAAGAATCTTACTGCCTCGCCGAAGACTAAGGACTCATTCAATATATCCCTTTGTTGCTAACAGCAATTCCTTAATAATTATGTTAATAATGTCTATTGCATTTATGTCTGCACAATTCTGAAGATGATAATTCGTTAATATTAATATCCTCAACAAGGTTATTCTCTTTACTGAGCACATTTGCTTCCACAAGCCAACTGTAAGTCCATAATACACGTATATGTCGCCTACCATCGAGCTTCTGCCTGCTCTGCTTACGACCCCGGGAATAATATCACCTTAAAGAAAGGTTCAACTCATACATCTGCTAAGACTAAGTCCCTTATTCCTTCGAGATATTTACGAGAACATTAACTAAGCCTGTATAAAAATTCTCTACATACCGTATCCACCTGTAGCATATTTTCTTCATCCGACGTCGACGAGCTTCCATCTCTGAAAGTATGAATAAGTGGGTAGACCTGGGGCCTATTCCACCAATATACTTTGCAACTTTTCACTATTCACTTTGCACTTTGCATAAAACTGAAAAGTGCAAAGGAAATGTGTTCCACCAAAAATTACAACCACTTTGCATTCTTCCAGCCAGTCTGTAAAGTCTCTGAAGTATTTTATATGCATTGTTTACATTATTCATTTCAAGTTTATAGGTTACAAAGTGTATGATGAGTATAAAACAAGAAGTTGTGTTTAAAAATTAGCAAAATATAACGTATAAAAGAAAAAAAAGATGTTTTATTTAGAAGTTTCGCACGCACATACAGAAACAAAAGGAGAAGGAGTGGACGGAACTTCATGCATTGAAGCCACGCCATGCATTTGTCCTCCATTGCCCAACCAATGTAGACATAAAAGTATCTCCTGCTTAGGCAATAAACAGTTACTGCTATTTGTAATGTTCTGAAGACGTAGCCCGATCGCACCCAAAATCAATTCAACTTATTGTGCACTTAACCTAAAACATTATTTAAATTGAACATCATAGTCAATCACAAAGTTGATTCGTGATTTATAATTCTTCCTTGATGGTCTCTTGTTTTCTTCTTCAGATTCGTAACTATAATGCAGAAACGTGTCTAATCATTTTTCTTGTTTTAATTTTGTAGGTTATGTGCTACTATTACACCTATTACATTGTCATTACTTTTCATGACATTACTTGAAATAGATTCTTATATGCCAAGTTTATACGTAATAACTTTTAACAACCTCAAATCAATTATTAATAAACAATACACCGTAAATAGTTTAGCTTCAAATGGAAAATTATATTTACACAATGTCTGAAAACTTTGAAAATATTCATAAATACTTTCTGCAAAATGAGATTATTGTGGAACAGAATTGGGCTCAAAAGAGCAAAGTCTTTGCACTTTTCACTTTTCCTGTTTTACTTTGCAAATTACAGTTTTTGTGGATCAGAAATACGAATGAAAAGTTCGAAATGCAAAGCGAAAAGTTGCAAAGTCTTTCGGTGGAATAGGCACCTGGTGCTCGGGTAGCATGACAACGGAATTCTAGACAAACAGGAACGGTGCGTGCGTTGCCCTAATGCGGACGACTCGAGTCTGCTGGCTACATTCAGCCTTGGGCGTGGCTGATATATACAGAGTGTCATGTAATTCGCGGATATAGACTATGCCAAGTGAATCTGGCGTATAAACTAAGTAAAAAAATACTCTTTGGTCAAAAGGCGCAAAGCCCTTTGGTTTACGAGAAAAGTTTCATTAAAGATCCGAAACAAATAGCGAAATGTATGTAAAGGATAAGATAATTCGTGGATACAGACTGCCCCACATGAATCCTGTGACCAAAGCTAAGATGAAACTACTGTATTTTAAAAATTCGCCAGGCCCTTTGTTTACGAGAATAAATTACACGATAGTGCGAGCATTCTACCCTACGTACATTCCTGCTTACTGGTATTTTGTACCTACCCCGTTAACTAAAGGTCTGGCGACTGTTTACCAAAGATAATTTTCTGCGTTGTTTTGGTCACTAATTCGCGTAGTGCAGTCCGTACCCGCGAATCCCATGACATCCTGTATATAGGTGCCGTGTGGCCTTACAGAACTTCACAGCAGGTTCGAGAACATTGTAGAAGCTGGAAATAACGCTGAGAAGGAAAGCGCCTAGTGAATAGCAGGTAGGCCACCCAGCCTACTAAGAATGCATTACGGGATATCTGACTCACCAGGGGCTATGCTCGAGATTTTAAAAACACTATAGAATGCGAGAATAAAAAAATTAAAATTCTTTCTACGATGACCCCATCTTTCATGTATTAAATATTTTAATTTGGTTACTAAGATAAATTTTTATATATATATATATATATATATATATATATATATATATATATATATATATATATATATATATATCGAGTGTGGAGCTAACCCGAAGGTAGGTTATCACACCTCGAGAATCAACATTTTAAACAGGGAGCACGTTGGTGTGAGAGATGACATGAAATAAGATCTTACAATGGAGCAGCAACGGAGAGCAACATCAGGGGAAACGGGAGAACTCCGAGAAAGCTCGCCACGCGCTCCACATACCCGTATCGTAGCAATGGAAGGCACGTGGTCAGACCACTACACCGCCACCCTTTTACCCTCTTGTTGTTTATTAAAAAGTCTTGTAATGGAACAAGTTTGTTCATACGATATTAGTAAAAGGAATAAATCTTGCGAATCTGATAGCTCTAATATAAATCATATAAGATAAACTGTTAGCTGTTTGTTTTTCCCATTGTTTGTAACTGATTCCAACGCGGGTTACCAAGTTAGGCTGTGTCTCAATTCAAGAGTGTGTACACTCTCACTAACCATTCTCCCTCTCGACCACTCTGGCTCATTTTATTCGAATTGGGACGTCTACTCTCGCACTATTCACTCGGCACACTGCATTCTATCGGCAGTAATTGTAAGTATATAAATAATCTACACTGCGAACTATTAATGTAGGTTATTGTTATTATCTACTATAATATATTTATTAAATACAAGCACGGCGGGTTAAAAAAACGAACAATGAGTAAATATAATTCTTAACAAACTCAAATAAAATGGTTTAACCTTTAAAGCAATATGGCTGCCACAGAGGGTGCGAGAGTGAGCTGCGAGGGAACATCATTGCTCACTCTCCTTTTGCACACTCTACCTTTGAGTTGGGACAGTAGAAAGTGCCCTCTTTGACGTCAAGAGTGGACGAGAGAGTACTCTTTCAGCGAGTTGGGACACGGCCTTAGTCTTGTTCATGAATCCGTGACATTATCTGACATTCATGCCGGTATAGGGTTTGCTCAATGTTGTCAAAATAGTTTCGCCTTTTATTCGCTCACTCATTAAGAAAAATTAAATAGTGTATTTAGTTCAGAAATGATACAAACCGTCATAACAGTGCATACGCTCGTGGAATATAGTAAACATATGTTAAGTAGTTTTAAAATATGCTTTTGAATTATTTGGTTATTCTTACTTAATTCATAAATTAGTTTGGAATATCACAAGTGGTTAGGTTTAAATCACCAGGAATGTTCTAATAAAACTTGAAAACTTCATTTAATTTAAAATTATAACATGCGTTATGATAACTTGGTAAGAGGACATGGTACAAACAATTAACGTTTAAAACGCCTATGTTTTGGAAGTTCATATAGAAAAATAAGCAAACCTAAAGATCAATTTTGCTATGGTTTGATATTTGAATGAATTTCACAATGGGGGTGAATGACGACCTGAAGTGTTTTGTTGGATTTACGCCAAATGAAATATTTTGAGCAGTGTATTTAGTGTCAAATCCTTTATGTAGAAGGATCGCTTTGCTGCAACAATTAATAAGTCAGGTTGTCGGAGCACTGAGCTAGAAGAATAATTTTATTTTCCAAACTTCATATAAATATATGCATGCCGTATCCATACCGAGCAATGATGTGATCTTTGAACAATTTTTGCGACGGGGATCTATGACAAACTGAAGTGCGTGTATCTTTATGAACAAGCATTTGCAACAGTAAAGCAGTCATTTACCCTAACCTCCTATGCCGCAACCTACTGTACGAAATTTCGTCGTAAAGGTCCTTCCACACAATCAAATATTTATTAAATTAATTTAATAAATTACAATTATTGAATTTAATTTATTGAGTAGTACAACGATTCAATAAGTTTGACACATAAAATACTGAAGAGACCTTGTGAAAAGTTATCACGCAATTTACTAACAAATTATGTACAAAATAAATAATGTAACTATTTTATGTCTACTAACCCTGCACAACATAAAAATATCTGGTTAAATAAATACGAAATTTATTTTTTTGTTTCGTATTTTTATAATAATTTGTATTTTTATTTTTAATAATGATTCGTTCGCATAAAGAACTCAATTTGTTACTTTAATTAACAATTTCAGCAAAACATTTTCTCTCTTCTTAAATATTTACATTCAAGTAAAATTCAAATTTGTGCGATGCGAAAATCTTTGACGAAATTCAAGGCATTCGCGTTCCGGACGCAACATAGCGGAAGATTATGTAATAATTTTGTGGTTTAAGCGTTGGCGAAACTGGTAGGTTGGTAACTAGCGAACTTGTAATTACGAACGTATTTCCACGCGCTAAATATTAGCAGGAGAAAGTGTCACGAAAAAAAAAATAAAAATTGTGTTTCAATTGGTGCTCTGAAGTTGTCAGCAACATCGAACCCACTTATGCTTCCTCCGTCGAAAAGGGGGGGGGGGGATTATTCTCTGTTTATAACGTTGAGTTGTAAGTTTTTTTGACAACTCATAAGTGCCATTTCTTTCTGAAGCAAAATCAAGTATATATATGTTATTTGTAAACCCATGTGTCAGAAAAGCGCAAGTGTATCTGAGGAAACCAATTGGTGATTCATAGAGTGTGGGATAAGTGCACTCATCTGTGGGACAGACAATACTAATCTGTCTTAGGGCGCCTGCTGGCACATATGTGGGCAGGGACACAATGATTGTCCCCAGCTTACAAGTAATGGAGGATCCTGGCAGAAGCTAGGCTCTATCTCCAGCCCGCATCTCGGCTAAGCCGCTCGTCGCCCAGGGACCGGCCCCAGCCCCATGTCCCGCAATGCGAGCGCGATATTGGAGTCGACTGCGGATATGGCCTCCCCGCGGGGAATTGTGCGCTACTCGCATCCGGCCGCCCAACTCAATCGCCGGGTATTTTTCCCCTCCCTCTTAGTTTAACGGAGATCTCCGGAGCGTGTATTCTATTTGACCTCGCGATAAAGTAGAGCATGTTGATGGTTATCGCATTCTCTATCTCGTAGCGCTAGGTTAAATATTCAGATTCACTTCAAAATATTGCTTACGTAAATACCCAGAAAGTAATTTAAGGATTTTATTTAATTTCGACCCCCAAGCAGTGAAAAGGGGTAAAAATGTGTTTTTTTATGAATCGTCTATATTTTGAAACACAATGTGGCTATCGTCATGAATTTTACTTTAATTGGTTACGTATACAAATATATATTACAGTACTCCAGGACGTTTATAAATTCTTTAATTAAGGAGGTGAAAATACGTGAAATGTGTTTTCGATTATCCCTCAATATCTATCGAACCAACCGAGATATCAAAGTACTCTTTGCTTTAAATTGATGTTTTTGTAAATATCCCAAGTATCATTAAAATATATTTTCCGTATTAGACCCTATAAAAAGGTTAAATAAAGGGGTAAAATGCGTTTTCGATTCGCGATCTATGTATATCGAACCCATTGATTTTTATACAGCGACGTGATTTTTATTGACGCTTACTCAAATACCTAAAAAGTAATTTCACGAATTTCTGAAATTCGCCACGTAAGGAGGTGACAAGGGGTGAAACATGGTGAAAAGTTTTTTCAATTAATCGTCTATATATCTTGAACCCAGCGGGCTATTATCGAGTTTTTAACGTTCAAGAGACACCAATAAAGTAGTCTATAACGTTATTTAGGTTTTTTTGACGTGACAACGTCTTATAATTCGATAGAGCCGGCTGCACGCACGAAAAAACATGACTCATGCGGCGTTACCTCGCTCTGAGGCGTTCCATGTAAGGCTTGAAGTGCAAGCGAGAGCGCGGAACGAGCGACAAAGAAGTACAATCGGCCTTTGCGTTCGGCAGCGTTCGACATCCGTCTCTCTCCTACTTG
>PNEQ01052679.1:37504-84611 GCA_003012365.1 Medauroidea extradentata | reverse complement strand
ATTTACTCTCTTAAGTGGTGAAAAGACCTTGTATATGTATTCGATAAATCCTCGATATCCACAGAACCCGTCGAGATAAACAGTTAATTTTTGCTTCAGGATGATGAATACAGAAATGGTCGCAAAATAGTTGGAAGATTTTTCGAAATTCACGCTCTCAGTACCCTGCAGTGGTCATTTGTGTGTTTTTTTTTTTTAATGAATAATCGATTTTGATTCCACTGAACGGGCTACTGTCGTGAATTGCACTTCAATTCGATACTTATACAAATGTCTAAGATGTAAATTTCAAATATTTTGAAATTCGATACACAAAAGGGTGCTAAAGCACAAAATTTGTTTTCCATCAACCCATGATATCTATCTGACCGGTAGATATATTGAGGTATTGTTCGCGTCAGAGTGATGCTTACGTGAGTATTGAAAAATTATACGTTATTTTTTTTTTACTTTATAAGATAACTTGATCAATAATAACAAAACAAAGTTTGTAAACTTTCAAGGCATACGATCCGAAAAGCAAGTACGAGCAGCGAGAAGTAACTTATACAGGAGTTTCACTGTACAGTAACCTATCGAGACGTGGTGTTGTACAACCTCAATAAGCCCAGGACATGAATATTTTATATATTTTATTTTATTTTCATGAATTATTTCGACGTTGTGGTCTACATTCCGGGAGGTTCTGGGCTCGAATTCCGTTAAACGCTGCATGCGAACGTTCAATTCTATCACACAAAAACTACAAGGCAGATCGAATTAGTGCAGTTTACATGTAGCCGTTTAAAAGGAGTAAAATGAATTGTGCAGTTCACTTTCCACTTAGGTTCCTCGATTATATCAGCTCACATATATCATCTCACTAATCTCAAGGTTGGGGCACCAAATACGTTTACGCGAAAACTTTCTAATGGCATTAAACTTCAAGTGAATATTTTGAAAATATGTAATTGAGGGCACCTTCACCAATAGTTGTGCGCAGGGTAAACAGACGTTTTTCATTCGATTAACCACTTACCTTTAGGTATCTGTAACCACCCCACAACGTAAAATTTTCAGAGTTTTAAGTACGGCCCAGACGAAGTCGCTGTTCGTGGTAGGGACAAACTTTAGACTGCTTTTCACGTGGACAGCCATAGCTACTTATCCTGCTGGATTTTTTTAACTGGCCGCTTGGACATTCTAACACTAGATGATTGAAGTATCAATCTTGTGTACAAAGATAATTTTCAGTTAAAGTAAATATTATCAGATACGAATAATACTCGCGTCCAAAGCCGCAGGGAGCTGCTAGTATATGTATACACACAAACATAATGTCGTGTGTGTGTACCTGAGATAATCCCATCTTACGCAGCAATGTGTCAGTCACATTCACTATATTCATTATATTATTTTAACCGGCAATGCGTGATGCAAAGTCGCCTTGTAAGCTCCTATTCACGTTATTTTTTATTTCAGACGTTTTCCGTCCATACGGCGCTATTTTTAAGCATTTCCATGAACCAAGTAATCACAGGGAATTCATATCTTGACTCTCGAAATTTTACGTCTCCTTGCATAATAGAATACATTAAATTCAAAGTAGTGCCTATTTGGAGGCTCATGTAAGTGTCTACTTCATCGTTAATAGGTTCTATAGCTACATCGTTCACGGAAACGGTACTTTAATAGTGGGAAGAAACAATAGGCGTAAGTTAGTTCGTAAGGTATATGTGTTTTACCTACTGTGTGGCTATAGAACAATGACGTACGTGTTTCCTACTCTGAATGCATAGATCGGAAAAATTTCGCACGAACCGAAAGCCTTTATTATTCACCAAAATGCCGCATTCATTCACTGATTCAATGGACATGAGGTCGGAAATTCATGGTCCCGCTATTTAAAACTCATAAACTCACACAGTCAAGAGCGTTTAACTATTTGTGATTCGACGTGTTGCAAAATCAACCAAAGAGAAATAGTTTTGATCAATACTTAGTAGCGAAATTTTCATAGCTGGTCAGTGATGTAATGAGGCGAGTATGGAACTGCGCGAGGCGCGAGAAACTGGAGATCTCCAGGGAAAAAAAACCCGCCGACTAACAGCATCTTTTGGCACGATTCCCTCATGCGAAAATCCGGGTCGACTCGTTCGGGAATCGAATCAGTATCGCCTTTGTGGAGGAAAGTACACAAGTCGATTAGTTAACCGCGAATAACAAAATCAGTCGAGATAACTTTAGAGTGATGTTGCAAGCAGCAGAGTTGGAAAGTCAAATAAATACTTTTCATCAACTATGCAATATGTGACATAACAAACACGAAGTTACCAGCGTAGCTAATATGCCTTCTTTCCACAACGTGGGTGCAAATTAACCCTAAAATGTAAGATAGTTTACGTATTGTGCATCTATAAATGTTAAATAATGATTCGTTAATTTATTCGCGTGCTATCATCTTACATGTTGGACCTACAAAATTAATGATTACTACAATCAAACTTGGATAGTAAAGTTTATAAATATTAAATTGGCTTTCTATCGGTCCTGTAGTTAATGACATACATGAAATAATCATTGTGCATTCATGTCGTAAAATCTTCGAAGTTGGGGGAAATGTAACCTATACTACAAAACACAGCATAAAACACACATTATATTTCCTTACTTCGAACTAAATGTGTACCGATTTTTAAGATACTTCGCAAATGGTCCTCGTATATTTCATGCGGTCAGTAAAAATTTGAAGGGCAACGGTTTGAAGACACTGAATAAGTCATAATCAAAATACAAAAAATCCCGGATGCTGCATTGAATACTACGTGTGTACCGAATCATATTAAATTCATATTAACGGTTTGTTAAGATGTTTAATGTATTTAAAATATTGAAATTTCGTCATGTGTATAATTATTGACACATAATGAACAAAATACATTACGTTAACGTCATGTCACTTTCTTGAGTATGTAAAAACTATTTTATGAAATTCTAAAAAAATATTTCCTCATATATATTACATTATGCTCAAATATATTACGGAAATGACCGACATTTAAAAAAAATCTCGGATGAGCGAAATATACAAACATTAAGTCAATTGACTAATTAGCTAATTTGTACAAACATTATTGGACGTTGGAAAAAATTTTGCCTCAGATATGACTAACTATTCTAAAAATATTTTAAAAATGGCATCCATTATGAAATTGTTAAAACAGGATGAACGAAATATACAAAAACCAAGTCAGCTTACTAAGCAGTATATGTGTACTAAGTTTGATGTAATTAGGAAAAATATTTTCTCAGATATGCCGTACTATGAAATAATATAAAAATGACTTACATTAAGAAAAACACGAACACAGAATAAACGAAACGAACTAAGTCAAGGCAACGTTGTGTGCAGTATATGTGTGCCAAGTTTGATAAAATTCGGAAATAATATTTTTTATGCATTTCATATTATGCTAAAAATATAAAAATTGCTGCCGTTTCGAAAATAATTACATATGATAAACAAAATACCCAAACGTCAAGTCAGTTCAGTGTATAGTACATGAGAATCGAGTTCGAAGAAACGCGGGAAATATTTCCTCAGGAATGTCTTATTATTAGAGCCGGTGATTTTTGGTGAAAAGAATTATGCAACTTTTGAGTCAATGCCTCACGTTTACATCTGCACCTCTGCTTCGTGGCTATTGGTAGAGTGTATTTGTGCAGAAGCGTAGTTAATTTGACTGTGCCTATGAGAATAAGCTTACTGCGACACCAAACGTCTGTGATTTGCGGGTAGAACCCCAGGACGTTGAGAGTTAAAAACAGCCAATCACTGGCCATGAAGCAGAGTTGCAGATGTGCACCTGCGGCATTGAAACAAAATGTTGCATAATTCTTTTCACGAAAAATCACTGGCTCTACGTACTATGCCCAAAATATATAATTGTCCGCCATTTTGAAAATTATTATATAGGTTGAACGAAATACACAACTGTCAAGTCAGTTATAGTATATAGTGTATGTGTACCGAGTTAAATGAAATTCGGAATAATGTTTCATTAACTACATCATATTATCCTAAAAATATAAACAATGACCACCATTTTGAAAATAATTACATCGGATGAACGAAATACACGAAAGTCAAGTCACTTCAGTATGTACCAAGCTAGATGAAACACGGCGAAATATTTGCTCAGGTATGAGAAATTACGATAAAAATATAATAATGGCCGCCATCTTAAAAATATGTACGCGGCATTAACTGAAGACATAACAATCAACGAGTTTACCGAATTTCTAAAATACAGTTCTTTAGATATTAGTTGTGATCGAAAAATTTTAAAATGCATGCCATTTTGGAAATATGAATCTGACATAGTCGTAATAAACAAGCGTAAAGCCAGGTTACTATGTTATATATGTGTACCAAGTTTGATGAAATTCAGTGTACGGGTTCAAAAGTTACACATGGACACACATACAGGAAGGTGATCACAAGCTTTGTTTTTTTTTTTTTTTTTTTTCCTTACGGAAAGAAGGCTAAAAATATTTCATTTTTCAACTTAAATATTATATTTTTCGTATCGTGTGGATGCCTGTTCAAATTAATGATCACTATATCAAAACATTTGTACAGATTTCCGCTATCATCCATCAAAATATCAACACTTGTTTCAAATTCATCTTGTGTAATGGTTGCCTCAATTTACATCGCACATTAGGTTGAATAGATAACGGAATTTCATCTCATGTTACACAAAGCTGGGCAACTTGATGATCTAGCCACAATAACGTCTTCCAGGGGTACGACAACGGTAGCTGATGACCCACCCACGTAACTTAATTAACTAGTCAGAGCCCCCAAGGGAGAAGGTCACCGCAGCTGCTATGGTTTGGTGACGTGTCGCGAATGACCCTCCCTCACCCCTCGCCCTAAGAGTTTCTATGTTCCAAGCAGATGGCCACCGACAACAACCGCTCCGAGGGTAAACACCCCTATGGCTAGCCTCCCGGAGGGGTTGTGGGGAGAGAGCGATGTTCGCAGCTGCCCTTCCTGGTCGAATGTGCCAGTGATGGAAAAGTTTCAGAACTGCGATTTCTATTTTTTTTATGCTGACACATGAGGCAAAATTTGCAAGAATATTCGCGTTTCCTAAACTATACAGTTTTTGTCTAATATAGCTACCAACGCCCTGTTACAAACTTATATTTTTGTGTGTTTCGTTTATAAGGTTGCATTTACAAGTTATTATTATTTGGGGAGTTTCGCTCAGATGGTAGCTACACTGTGGGTTTGTTTGGATGTTATTTAGGGTTAAGTGACTCATATATGTATGGTTAAACGGCATTTACTCTACTACAATGGCAGGTACTCTGAATACAAAGACGGTTACAAAGTATTATATTAATTTATGAGGGGAGCGCAATACTACTTATTATTAAAATATTATATTAAGTTGAGGGTTGCTGTTACATAATTAGATCTGACGACCTTACCGAAAGCTGGATTGATGAGGTAGACGGCATCGACGAACAAGCACGCCCCCGCTGGGACTCGACCCCGAACCTCGGAGGAGAGGTGGACTGCTGTAGATCGGGCGAGTGCTGGCGGACGACAGACCTCGTTTACTTGGTAACAGTGACATATATAGGCGTGCTTGTCCTCATTATTGCACCACTACGAGGGGGGTGAGGTGAGTTGCTGTCATCCGTGGTTTCCCAACGCTGGCCTAATTGCAGCTCGAAGCTCTCTCGCTCTCCGGCTTGCCAGGCAATATCATAACAGCCCGTATGACCGCTCGGTGCAAACATTGTACTACGTTATTAGTGAACATAATAAATAATTATAAGGTGCGAATTCAGTGTGATGTAATTTTAATCTTTTTTCATTGCAATAAGTTAACGAACGTTACATCGACCGTATAGTTCGTACATGACTGAATACAATGACCTTATTGATAATCGACCAGGATCGGTTGTTATCGCAGTTCATCGGATTAGTGATATTAAAAGGTATTCGTCAGCAGGCCCTAGTTGCCAGGCCGCACACGTGTGGCTGCCTTATTCCCTTCCTGCCCAGTCTTCCCCAAGAACAATGCAAGATGGAAGGTAGGAATTTACTTCACCCTGTACCCTGTATTGTTAACTGACCTGATGCAAACACTATGAGATGCTCACGGAACCGACGCCCGTCAGCTGGAACATCCTCGACTCGTCCCACTTACCGGTGTTACTGGAGGTGCGGAGAACGATCTGGGCGGGTTCACGCTGGCTATAAATACGACGAGCGGAGGTTGGGTCGGCAATGTCTGTTATGCGTTGGAACCGGTATTTGGGGATATCACAGATCGGTGGAGTCGGTTAGTGACGAGATGGCGAGGAGAGACGAAGGAGTAACGCCGTGGTCAACCAGAGACGAAAAGAAATCGGCGGGGTGAGTGCAACGGTGGGAGTGCTGGAGAGAAGACATGAAAACTGTTTTTTTTTTTTTTTTTTTTGGAACTGACGAGATTAGATTGTAATGTGAAATAATGTGATGATCAATTTCAAGTGTAACATTTACTAGAGAGTGAAGTAGTTTGGAAGTTTATTCGCGATAAAGGCAAATATTAATCTATCTCATACGAGACAATACCCCCTACACGAATATCTAATGTCAAACATCTCGAAAACGATTACATCATAAATTTCGTTGAAATCACCCAAACCAAATTTCCCATCATCGGAATAAAACACGTGTGCTCCTTTTAACACTTCTACAACACGTACTTTTACCTGTAGACCATTTGCCATACAAATACAACTGTTTCTTTTTATGGCACCATCCTCTTTTTACCCTGTCATTATGCAACAGCACAGCACTATGATACCACCAAAAATAATTTTCGTAACAAAACTCCATTACATGGACACTATTTCGTTGAACGTTCTCCTTAACGCACTTCTCAAAATACTGATAAAATAGGTATCAACATACTGATCAGAAGGTACAGAATATTTTTTTTCTCGTAATTGTATCGCTGTGAAGAAAGACTTAACGCATAATGACAATATGTATTGTAATGTAGTTGTGAATGAGGAAGATAGTAGTACTTTGTTATCTATATTATTTCGTTTTGATTTGCAAGGTGTAACTGCCTAGGCTGGAAGCAGTTAACTGACTGTTTTTGAAGAAGTTGCATTTAAATCTAGAACCTAAGTATATTAATTTGAAAGAAATGCATGTTCGAGATATTGTGGGTGCTAAGACACAACAGGTATTCTTGTAAACAAAAATTTGTTGAATATATTAGTAATGCCTTGAGGCAAAACTGTTGGTAAACCCTTTAAAGAATGACTTTTTTACTAGAGACGGGAAAATATCGCGGGTTCAATAAACTGCAGGCTTAACTTCGCAGTCCTATGTTATGTTCCAGGCGCTTATATTTAACACATGTCTGCTGCGCTAGAGAATTGCCAGTCTTTCTCCACTTCAAGGATCTCGTAATAACACCCTTGATTTATGGGAGAAGTTTAATTGGCTGCGAACTTGCTTGTGGTCCAATGGTGTTTCGAGCACAAGCCTCCCCTCCCCCACCCCCATCCAGGGCTGGTCGACCAGAGGTTTTGTCTGGTTTCCGATACTGAAGATCGGTAAAAATCTTGGATGATGGACCGGTAAACAATATTTGATTTCTTAGTGTAAAGTGCTATAAAAGCTAAAATTTAAATAATTTCAATGCGTTCCTATGCTGCCTATTCGATACATATTAGAGGAATGATATTTGTTCTTGCCGGTGAACTATAGTCGCATTGAGGAGAAATAATAGACTGAACATAAAAAGTATGCCACTTTAAGATCTCGCTTTATTATTTGCAGTATGAAACATACCAAGTAAAGTCTTAAAGACGCCGTTGACTTTAGTTCAAATTCAACATATGTGAGCTCAATATCTGTCTAGATTTGACGAGTTTACCATCGCCATATAAATTACCATTACAGTAAATTTATCATATATATATCTCTTCATATCTCGCCACTTTTGGAGCCGGATTAGCAGTTTAGCTAGGTTCTGACTAACGTAACAACTTATTTTCTGAAGAAAACAGTTTATGATGTAAGTATTTAAAAAAAACACTAAATTCTTCAGGAGAACGTTGGCCAATTTTATCAGTAATTTTTACCGCCGAATACAAGCATCTAAGAAAACTTGCTATGACTTTTTTTTAACATATGATTTTGGTCGTCATAGCAATTATTTTGTTTATCGCCGTGCTTTAAATTTTCATACCACTTTGAGGTTGCGTTCTTTATCTAATCCAAAATATTTATTTTGATTACGTAACTTGTAATATTATGTTTTCCTTATTTACACATTTGTTTAAAGACAGGTTTGTAATATAACGTTTTTATTTCTACATTCCTATTTCGTTGACATTTTCGAAAAAATAATAAATAATTTTTTCAATTATAAGTTTGTGGAGCAATAGCCGCATTTAAATTAAAAGGACCGACACAGCGTATGTATAACGGAAATACTTTTCTCTGACTTGCAAATTTATACAATGATGTTGTAAGGGTGAAATGCTGAAGCTTTGCTCTTTTAGCATTCAGCCTAAGCTCCGTTGCCTGTTCCGAAATTCTCTATTCTGTATGTCATTATTTTCCCCTTGCCTTTCCTCACAATGGTGATGCATAATGCGTGCGGTATTTGTTCTTCATGCGATGCATAGCGCTGAAAAGCAAATACGAGTAAAAGGTTTCGTAACCCAAACAAAGTATTCCGTTGAAAGTTTGTGGGAGTGCGCAGCTAGGGTGCTGCGGCAGTTTGCACAAGGACTTTTGAACTGGTATGTTAAAACATTAATGTAATCTCACATGGGCGTCTGCAGTGGCTCCTGCCGAGCTTTGTGTAAGAACTGTTTTATTTGGGCCACGAAGAAAGTATACACTCTAGAGAGGAAGGGGGGAAAGCTTTTCGTAATTCTGGTGGCAAGAGGAAATAATTCGTCAGTTCTTTAGATCTTTTGTAAACACATAGCTGAATACAAACCTAAAAATGAAACCTTTGTTTTATTTATAACACGGATGTTCATCTATAAAGCCAAAAATATCAATTGCAGACTTGCAACAACTACGATAGTAAGTAACCATTATCTATTCTTAACCTAACGC
Organism: Medauroidea extradentata; assembly: GCA_003012365.1. Lineage (NCBI taxonomy): Eukaryota > Metazoa > Arthropoda > Insecta > Phasmatodea > Phasmatidae > Medauroidea > Medauroidea extradentata. The sequence goes on along the minus strand of PNEQ01052679.1, from coordinate 75,472 downwards.
AATTCTCGTCAATTATAAAATATTAAGTTAGGACAATAGTTTCTGTACGTTGTACCAATATCTGGATACCACCTTCAACCAATAGTTTTCTTCATACTAACTCGCGGTTCTTTGACCACCGTTATTTTTACTTTACTTGTGTTTCTGAGTCTGTTGCGTAATATCCAGGTAAACCACTATTCGAGTTAAATTTACTATATTAATTAATTAAATATATGAAAACTATACTTCTGTAATGAATATCTCAAAAATTGTAAGCTATGTGTGCTGAATTTTTAGTGAGTTCGCAAAAATTTGAGATACGTTTTCTATTCAAAAACTAAAAGCTGGAAGTTATGGTTTCTTTTTTCCAATATGAATCACAATTTGTACAAACTATGCATACAGTGGTCTTTGTTTTGTTACATCCGGGTACTATCTACTGTCCTATAAGTTACCAATATTTTACTTATTTAGTATTATTAACTAGTTCAGTTCAAAACTTATAATTTTTAACTTAAGTTTAAACTGTTACTTCAACAAATTTATAAAATTACTAGTATTGTCCACTTAAAATTTTTTCCAATATTTGAAGTTGCACTTTATGTGAATTTAAACTGGGAAAACACTAAAGTAATACTAGAGCAAATTTGTGCCATTCCAGTAACTTGTACTTGAATTCTTTTGCCGAGTAAAATTATGCACACTGGAACTGCAGTCAATAAACTAGTGACTGACCCGATTGTGCAATTGATTGGTAATGCGTTATTCAGAGTTGAGTAATATACTATGATACATCGAATATTGCTACATGTCATTCGGGATAAAGTAAGCACTAAAGATTTAACCTTTGGAAAAATTCACTAGCCGTTACTGCTTATAAGTCACCATTAACAAGAGTTACTTTACTGCTTGTATGGTTGGCAGCGATTCATCGCATGTAATTCCATGTATTTTCCTGTTTGAATACAACATTAGTGAACGAACATCAGATGAAATCGACTTCTCTGTACTTCAAAATATTTATTTGTGATCTCGTTGACATTTCTACTTACAGTATAATTAGAGTTAATTGGCGCCAGAAGAATGTGACGCTATCGCCGACCTCAGGTCGGTCATCTGGCACGTTACCGCTTGCTCCGCGCTTCAGGCAGTTCAAAATTCCACCGACAGGTGGCATCACAGTTAGGTTTTCGCCGTTTTCTTGCCGCTTCGTCAAGTTGCATCATTTGCACGTGTTTGTCCGTTGTGCGTCTATACACATTCAAAAGTATTGGAAATTACTATGAATACAATTGCCAAACGATATGAAACCATCGATATTCTGTAAATTATGTTTTACGTTTGCCAGCCTAGAACTTTTAAGTGCGTCGTCGTTGTTCGTGGCAGTAGAATTGAACGAAACTTGAATTCTTTAATTGCGTGTTCATGTGTGTTTTAGTGGTGGTTTTGATTTACAAATTCAAATAACCTATGCCCGCATTTGCGAGATTCGTAACGGCAATCGTGCGTGTTGTATCAATTAGTCGATGGACAGAAACCAGCATTATAAGACGTTAACTCGCAGGTATTTATAACTAAGATTACTTTTTATTATATCTTGTATTCAGCCCCCGTGCATTTAATGAGTAAATATTATAGATAACATTTATCGGAGCTGTTTAATGTAGTTGTAAACATTGCACGGCCCTATGAAAATAAAAGCACGTGGCAATATTTATGTTTACATTCGGTGAAAATATATAAACTGGCAGAAAATATAAATTAATCAGGACTTTTTTGAGTACTCACTTTATACCGAATCATCTATTACAAACCAGTTTAATTCAGTAATAGGAGCAGCATGTACGTTTTTGTTGTTTCCAACAAACGTGATTACATTACTGTTAAATAAATTTCACTGGCTTAGAACTAATTTCACTGATCAGTTTTGAAACATTCAGCGATAGTAATTTTCCCCATACTATATTTCTGAAAAAAAAAAAAAAAAAAAAAAAAAAATAAGCAGAGATGTGACAACGGAGCAGTTATTTATTCGAACGAGAGTCGAGGCCGAAAAATGCACGTGTTCGCTCACCCGAACGTGAAACTCTGCTGATATCGACTGCTCATTGGCTACTTGACTAGTGATACGATATAATTAGGCCTGTAATTGGTTGCCTCTGCATATAATTGGCTCAAAGTCCTCCAGTAGGTGTCAAATACCAGCCACTTGCGAAAGTGATACAAACGTACAGGTTATAACCGTTTATCAAGTGGCAGTGGTATGAAACATATCGTTTAAAACATATTTTCTGAACCATTACGTATTTTATTTTAAGTCACGTTTGACATTGTTTTTTAATTTAATTCCCTTGATCAGGTAAAGAAGCAGTGGTATGCAACATAAAATTAAAAGGAGATTTCCTTAACCATTTCGTAATCTATTTTAAATCACGTTGGACATAGTGTTTTAATTTTACTCCCTGGATCAGGTAGACAGTCCTTGCTGAATATTGTTGGCGTTGTCTCTAAGGGGTACGTTTTAGACTGTTTGTTGGGGTTCAGCTTCCTCTTGAAATTACCTCGTGAAGTGTGGTAATATGGGAAATCCAACGATCCACGTTTGGCCCCGGTCTCTCTCTCTCTCTCTCTCTCTCTCTCTCTCTCTCTCTCTCTCTCTCTCTCTCTCTATCGGTGAAATACGTGAGTTACATCGAGGTTTTCCTTGAGAAGACCTGCGGATTCTAGCAGCTGGAGTGGAATTAGTTCATAAAAACCACGTGATTTTATGTGTAATGCGGAACATGGATACGACAGTGCACAGAGAAATTGTTTCCGTAAGCAGTCAACCGTATACAGGCTGTGGCGAAACTGCTTGTCAATATTTTAATGGAACAGTTCTCACATCTAGAGAAAGAAAGTGTTAAATAACAATAGGCCCGAAAACACGTCTTTATTCTACTACAGGTCATATGATGTACAGTGCCTGGCGCGTTTATATGGATCATTGTGGAATGCGTCAACGGACAATGGCCGCCGTCCAATAAAATACGACTTATCTAGTACATGGTTGTCAACAATAGCTACAATGTCACTCCACTGTAACACGATTTAGTCCATCCCCTATGCACTATGTATTATACGCACTGTGAACTGTACAACTATAGTGCATAAATGTTACATTTTAGGATATATGTTTACGTAATATTTTTGTTCGTCTAGGCGAGAGGATTGTTCTTCCAAAATATTGACATCCATTTTTTATCATTTACATGTATATTGTCAAATAAGCGTGCAACAATAGAAGCAACCAAATGTTTTGTTGTCCACAATAGCCATACCTGTTAGATGTGTGATCTTTCCCTCTCCTTTTTTTCACAATCACATACATTTTCTCTCTCTCTATCTATCTATCTATCTATCAAGCTCTCTCTTGTTGGTGCGGTAGGAATTTTGGCTTCCTTCACGTCACTCAACCCGCCCCTTCTCGACACACTGATAACTTACCAGCTTTGCTGTGGTTACATTTCTTCCAACGCGAGAACCAATGTTGTGGTAGGTTAGTTCACAACCCCGATACACCACAGTTTTACAGCTTTCCGTGTTGGAAACTTATTCTTGTCTATGCTAACTCCTGCGGTTCACACAAACGGCAGAGAAACACAACGCCGCTATCTCGCGGCGCATCTCTGACTTCCAGGCGTGTCAGAGTAACCGTCCATGTATGTGCTTCGTTCGTTTGAACTACTCTTTTTTAAGTCATCATTCTAACTTGCTCTACTTCATCCTTCATTGCGTGACCTACCCATTGTATCTTTGGCAATGCAATGACAATGGTCAGCAGTATGAAAGTAAACATAACCCATAATAGAGGCCTGCAGTATTCGCTTTATTGTTTGGTGACAATCTACGCTGTTAGAAAAAATTTCCGCGAAAATACGGAAAAGTACAGGCAAAAAAATTATCCAGAAATCTTCGTAAAGTAACGGACACTCAGTTTTTCTTGATAACTGAACCCTCTGTAAAATTACGGACAATCCATTTTCCGCAAAAAAAAATTATATTTCTTTATGCTACACTAAAGGAGATTGGTTAAGTAAACGCAGAAGTTGAATTAATTGCTGGAAGTGCTATCAGAGTCCATTCACGAAATTACTACTCAATTGCAAACGTGTGGAGTTTAATCTGCTGTCAGGGAATGAGGAGAATTTTGCGGGTCCCTACCCATAACATTTTAATACTTTTGCACACACAATCAAAAAAACAAATGTTCATATGTGCCGTAGCTATTAAATTTTAGTAAATATAATTTCATAAAAATGTTTGACTGGCAATAATTAAGCTTGGTGTAATAACTAACGTACAATTCACACTACTTTTAACAGCTACTGAATCTCGCATGTATTCTTGGACGGAGCTAAGACGAATATTCTCTCTGTGCTATAAGCCGCTTTAAACTCAAAGGTCAGGTACAAATCTGGCAGCTTGTAAGTAGGAGTGGAGGAATCTAATTACTTCTCTCTCGTATGTTCTTGCGAAAGAACAAGCAAAAAAGAGCTTCTACCTAACTGCTTCCTTGCATTCAGGTAAAACTTCATTGTTGCGCCAAAAAATTAATTACTACGAGGTATTTTAATATTCATTCTCTCGAAAGTGAGTGGACGTGAAAACCCAGACGTTATAACATAACTGACGGGACTAACGTCATTCGATCTCGCAGTCAAGCACTACGTTCTTAACTGTGAAGTTAGTTGAATTTTCTTTGTGGGCATTTGAAACAGAACTAACGTTGAAGCGACTGTGACTGAGGCGATTCGTTTCCTCGCAGTAAGGCCGTAATTCATTCAAGGAATTATTTTTTATTTCGTTTAGGCTTCTACTTGAATTCCTTTGTTAGAAGTTACATACACGCTAAAAGTTTTTCTTTGACACAACTCTAATTTTTTTTTTAATATGAGCCACAGAAAATTAGCTATGTCGCAAAGATTTTTTTGTTTGTTTTAAGTGTAAATTATTATAACAAAAATGTTTTTAAATTAAAAAGTTCAATGCAATTTTAGTAGGGTTAGTTGTAGCATTTTAAAGACAAGCTTAATGAATAAAAAAACCATCTACAAAGAAAATAAAATAACATAATTTTCACTTTTAACAAAAATGTTCTTTTCGTCAAAACTACTTTGTAGTGAGTCATACTCAAACAAACTTTGTGTTGTGATTAATGAAAGGGTTTTATTGGGTAATTAATAGGTTAATAATGCTGTTAGTCGACCACCACTACGTTACACGCAACGTTATAGTACGAAATATTCGTAGTTGGAATTCAATCAAACGTCTGGAATAATATTTTTAACGATATTGTTTGACATTGATTACGTGGCTGAAACAATGGTATCAAAGTACCTCTAATTTCATGAATAATTAGAAATAAAGAATTGTCGTTGGTACTAATAGCCTACTGCCCTGCTGTTTGGCTCAACCAAACAACCTGTATGCCTAGGACCAACGAAATATTATTTACTACTCATTTTGCTGCCTTTAAGTTTAATATGTATTTGACACATGACATGTGTTTTCAATATTTGTATCAAAAATTGTTATTCGCGATTTCTCACGTAGAATCTATGTAGAAATTTTGAAGTATTTATTTACGAGACTGCTGAATATGTGTTATAATTACAAATATTTATTACTAAACATTTCATAAAAAATAATACAAATGAAGTTGAGATAAATTTTAAGTGACGAGTATTGCGAATGTGTATTAACAACTTCTCCCTTCTGAATTTTTTTGAGTTGAAGATATTCATTACAATTATGTTTAATGTGTATAAATTTTAAATATTACTCTCTTTTAACATAGTATATATTTTTATACTTTGGAAATATGAACCATTTTTGCACTAAACAAGACCCTGGGAACAAAACAAAAATAGAAGTTCATGTCGACCAAATAATTCGAAACTATTATATAGACTGTATATAAATTAAGTAACACATTTAATCGTAATTTAACAAATTAATCAACATTCCATTATCAATATATACATACATACACGTATACGTATTCACACACACTTATTTGTGTGTGTGTGTGGGCGCGTGTGTGTATGTGGGACTCTTCACAGTTTAAATCTCATGACATGAAAAGTTCATGGTTCAGTTTTATTCAAATGAATGCAACTAGCGACTGACGCTTTTTCATTGCTCTGTCGGAAACTCCGTGCGTATTGAGTATTGGGGCATGCATTTAGTGAACAATGGTAATTTTGCGTGAATATAAAACACGAGCACTACGTTTTCAATGCATTTTTCCGTTCCTCGCCTATGAATATAGTAAAAAAGATGCAAAAGCATTGCTATTGGTTACTGGTGACGTTTTGTTGAAAATTTATAATGAATAATTCTGTTTAACGAGAGCCAGCTAGCTACGTAGTTTTTTTTATCCAGAACTACACCATTTCTGGTTCCACATGTCAGTTATCAGTGCCAAAATGTGTTATTTTTAATAGTAGCGTGTATAAATACAATGGTTATGCATTGGATTAGATGTTAACTACTCGCCATATTTCTTTTTTTTACACTCATTTGCACCTGATAAATTAGGAAATAAAATATGTAGGAAAAAAGTATGCGATTCCACAAATTCTTCTAGGTTGATAAGTTTATGAAATGGAAACATTCAACGCATACTAAGAATAATTTCCAAAACGTGGCCCTGAAGCTTACACAGTATTTACCGACTACTATTTAATGAAAAACTATTTGCAAGCACTTGAACGATTTGCTTTACGATGATTACTATCACCAAACGTTTTGTTAATATACAATGTATTTATATTTTGGGTCATAGCTAACATGAACCTACAAATTTCAGTTTAAGTACAGAGCAGTTGAAAATAGGTTTCATGTGCTACACATTAAACTGTAAATAATCTAGAAATGTATATATTTTTATAAGCATACTAACAAACTGTATTTCACTCGTTTCTGAATGAGTAAATTGTTTAACCAATCCGCTTAAATATATAGGTAATGTTTTAATCTAAAACGTTAATTTTTATTTCTCTCTTTACTGTTAGCTATCTTTCCAACAATCTGAATATTAATGAAATGTACACATTTCATTGTTCTAATGTACTGTTCTTTGTTTCTTTAGTTTATTTCTTTATCTGCGTGTTGCGTGAGGAAACGTCTGTTAAGTTTAATTATTTAGTAGTGTAACGTTACTAAACAAAATGTGTATGGTAAAAAAAAATTTCTCTGTTCGAAGACCAAAATTACTACGAATATACTCCGGCTCTACGCTGTTTAATTGAGAATAAAATAAAGCTCTGAACACAGCAGAATATACATGTGGCTTATTGCAAGAACAACTAATGTCGTTATATCGTATGTGTGGTAATTAGGTTTTCAATGCTTTATTAACACACATACGATGCATTGACTTTGGTTGTTCTTGCATTAAGCCACAGATATAAGCATACCGAATGATCAGTACGCGGTTAATTCTACCATGTATGTAATCATGCCCGGATCAAGGAGTAACTATATCAACGCTGTAATTCGTTCAACATCAAACTCGCGAGACCCACGCGTACGGACACAAAGACTGCCAATGATAACAGGATTACGTTTTTAATTGCTTTATTCAAATTGTTTTGTTTCGTCTTTTTTGCAATTAAATTTTCACGTCCAAACGGACGATGTACATACATTGTGAAAAACTACGAGCATTTAACAGTTGATGTGCCGAATATTTAAAACGCACGCAAATACAAATCGAAAAATTACGTTATTCTGAATATTTAAACAAATATTTAAGTCTGACTTAAAGACTTAACAAGGATGCTGATACAAAAATTACTGTAGCGTACTAATTAAGGTTGTGACTGCCTGCCTGCTACGACGCGATTTAAAGGCCCACGTCTTAAGGGTGTTCAAGTGGAGAAAAATTATAAGTCTATGTTTGTTTACATTTTCCTCTTACGAAAAATTTAGCTCATTAAGTGTTGCTATAGTGGCGTTTCAAAGTCAAAATTTGCATATATTTACTTGATACAAAACTTGAGAACCAATAACCATTATGAAATGAAACTAATCACACCAATACTACATGTCACGGTCTACGGATTGAAGCATTTAACTTATAAATTCATTATAAATATTTTCGTATTTAAAAAAATTGTTAAAAGTAACAAACAACTAGCAAATATCACAATTTTTTTTAATAAAAACATTTTAATGTGTTTTTACATACTTCAAGCAGTAGCTCGGGACATGTAGTTATAGTGTGAATTACTTCATTTCATGACGTTAATTGGTTTTCCAGTTTTCTATGAAGTGAAAATATACAAATTTTTACTTTGAAATGCCGTTATGGGAAAACTGATTACGTTAAATTTTTGTAAGAGCAAAATGTAGTCCCAAGTAATGTCTATATAACTGACACTAATTCATACAAATATTAAGTTGTAATTTTTCCCCACTTGATCACTCTTAACTAAGGCAACTTTCAAAATAACCTTGTGAAGAAAAATTTAAATTTCCAGAAAATTTTTATTAAAAATGAAACACGTGACTCATATGGCTTACAAGCATAAAACATTCAAAGTAAATGGAATTTTCTTCTCATAAAGAAAGCAACATCTTAAATTTGGACACACTTAAGTGTAACACAGTTATTTTGCACTTGTAAAATCGTACAATGGTAGTAAAATTTTAATATATTTTCTGGCAGCAACTAATTATACATAATATCTTACTTGCCTTCCACACATCGGACGTCTGAAAAGGCTGTCAAATAAATGTATACGTGAAGAAAAGGTAATGGTACTAGTTTCAGCAATAATTACGAGTTTATACATGACAAATGCATGTTTAGATATTTATAATTATTTAAGCAAAATAAAACAACAGTTCTTGCATACCAAATAAGCAAGATGTAGCGGCACTAAAACTACTAGTAATGCGGTACTCCTTGACGTTAGTTGTTGCGGGCTTTCGTGTCTTTGTGTACCCACATTGCAAGTTAGTGAGCACTTCACAGTTCACCTTATATCATTGGTTGAACAACATGTCTTCAGGTGTGTCACACAAATTGTCGGCCAACAGCAGCAATCAGATGAGCACAGTTAGAGTCTAGTCTGCCGTCCGATAATGACGCAACGTTTGCAAGTAACGTCCCTCTAAGCAACATTCTGGTTTTCAATAAGGAACGCGGTCGTTAAAGTAAATACGTAACTGCGTGCGTGGTATTGTGCAAGAACACGATTTAATTATTTGTGTGTAAATATTTATATTTTATATTTTTCTGGTACAATAATAATTACAAACTATGTTATGCACAAAACATTTATATTTAAAGTACATTTATAATGTTGAAATAGGATATTCTCTGATTCTTCAGGTTATAATTTATATTTCTGTGATACTGGGAGGTTTTCTCTTGTCATAACAGTGAATGTACTGTACGTAGTTTTTCGTCCGTTTGTTTTATAACAGATGCATTAACTGTTGATTATTGCGTTCTCTTCTTAATAGTGATGTATTAGGTACTAAAAACAACTTCCTCAAACCGCTTTTCATCTCCACGATTGGTTCTCGCGTGTAGTAAACGCGTGGAATATTACGGTTCGTTGGCTGATTTTCTTGGGGTTATCCAGTTTCCCTCTGCCCATGCGTTTGACCGCTGCTGTATGCTCACCTCATGCCAACCTCACAATTGCAGAGACGTGTTTAATGTCGACGTACTACTCTGTAAAATTTATATTATTTGTTATTTAGTTGTTTTATGTCTGTAAAACATTAAAATAGTTCTTGTAAAATTTACGCCAAATTGAATGTGAACGTACAGCAAAATATTTGCGTACACAGTTAACTTTTACATGCCTCCAACCAGAGTCGTGCAAATTACATAACATTTCTTTAATGTCACGTAAAACATGTCCATATAAAAGTAAGTTTTTTGTTAAACTTTAAGAGTAGTTGACTTGGTTTCATATGAACCTCTTTCAGTAACTCTAGTTTAGTTTGTTTGTATTAAAATTAAATTTTCTTAAACACCGTAATGATTTTCAAGATTATCCTCAAACTACCTGAATGAATGATGTCTTGATAAACAGTATGCAAAGCTCCTGCTATTAATACTGTATGTAGAAACATTTTACTGCTCCTAGGTGACGAGAGGATATGTTAGGGTGCCGCAGGGTTGGGTGGTTGGAGGAGGGAGGTAAGATATATATTACACAGCCGCTCCAACCGCCTGGACACCCTACTAAGAGGCGGTCTCGCCGTCTAATTGGTTCCCCGGCCGCTTGACGGTGCTATAGACCAACCACTCAGCCGAGGGCAGGCCGCTCAAGAGAATGAGGTCAGACTAACCAACAGGGTTCAAGAGTGCTTCAATTCCCGTGGGATATATCCCTTCCCCCTTGTCAGCCGTCAAGTTGTACCCCCTCATTATATTCGCTGTTCTTTCCCAACTCTTTCAATATAAAGTCATGTGTTGGATAAAACGTGTACGTACTGCTTGAACTATTCTAGCAAAGGGGGTGTATTTTGACATGGACAAATTCCATATACGTGCGCCATTACAAACGAATTTTGCTGAGTCACAGAAAACCCACAATAAAACAAAAATTAATTGTAGCTATTGTCATCAAATATATAACAAAAATACAATCCCAAAAAAACCAACTATATAATATTCCCGGAGTTGTTAATGACTTGTATCAATGTTTGTATAAAATTCCTTGTTTTATTGTGGGCTCCCTGAGACTCAGCAATAATCGCTGGCCATGGCGTACGCCAATGAAAACTAACCAGTTTATAAATATGTGTATTGTGTGATGGTCGTATGTATGGAAACTAATCCTGCGTAACTGGATGAAAAATTTTACATTAAAAACACTCTTTTGTAATTTTTTCTAAAACAATGTTTACAAATCACGCGTAAACAGAAAATAAAACATTTTTTGAAGGCTTCGTTAGCTGATTGTGAAAAAAATATTAAAATCTTGTCTGCGAAAATGTATTATATAGAAACTGTGACAGAATCATAACCACACATAACACACAATATACTGAGCAACCATAAATTCCTATTTTTCTAACTCGTTTTTCGATATCCGAGCTTCAATATACACGTCATGCGCAAGTAGTCAACCTAAAATAATTAATTCCGGTGTATTTCTTTTCTGAACCTATTATATACTAATTTTACTTGTCACCCAGGTCGTATTATAGAAATAGAAGTAAAAAAGATGTCACTAAACTATCTTACACCACAATGTCTCCTCATTTCTCACTTTTTGACAGCTAATTTCAAGTTATATCTTGTTTCATTTTTTTGTAGTATCATATATAAGAAAAACTGGCACAGTCAGGCTAACTTCAGCATCAAGAAAACGAGTGAAATTTGGAAGATACGTAGTGCCGACACACTCTGTCCTTTTAAAACTATGGCTCATTAAAATAAAGCTGCCATTATTATTTATTTTAACGTAAATAATCATTTCACACACTTGGTATGTCTACGTTAACTTTAAATGAGAGTTATTATTGTCTTGGATGATACCTTAAAACTTCATGCTGATAGAAACGAGTGAGACTGCGCAATGGTAACACGTTTGACGGACACACATGAGGATCCGGGTTCGATTCCCTGTTCCAGCCATCCTGATTTCGCCTGGGCCTTATTTATAGTCACAGGAAAGTTGGCGTTGTGTGGTAATTACAGACACATCAATGTAAGAGGGTAATCGAATTAAATACGCAGTTTACGTGGTATGAAGACTGATTTCCACCCAGCACAATCATTGGTGATGGTACCTTCAATAACATACTTGTTTTTCAAATCCTTCACTTGATATGCCATTAGGCAGTTTCGGCGGGATAATGTTTCGCAGAAATATATACTTATACGGTGCTTAAACCTTGAGGTTAGTGAGAATGGTATATGAGGGCTGATGTCGAGGAACTTCAGTAGATAGTGGACTGCATAATCCATTTCCATCACTATTGAACTTCATCCAAGCTGCACTGATTTCATCTTCCTTGCAGTTTGTGTGTGTCACAATTGCACATCTGCAAAGCTTTAATGGAATTTAGCCAAGAACCTTTGGCACAATAGAAAGGAACTAAACAACTGTGCCACATAACGTCGAAATTATTCATGAAAACTAAATTTAAAAGTAATGTATTACTTCCTAAGCTCATAGAGGTTGTACAACAACACGTCTCGATAGAACTGTAGAACGAAACTCCTGTATAATTGTTTCTCGCTGGTCGTACTTGTTTTTGGATCGTCTGCCTTGAAAGTATGCAAACAAAGTTTTCTTCTTAATAATTAAGTTATCTTATAAAATAAAAAACTTGCGTTACTTTTTAGGCTCTTGCGTAAACATTATTCTGATGCGAACACCACCTCACTATCTCTACTTTAATTTCACACCTTAAATATTTGTTCAAGTATCAAAGTGAAGTGAAAATCACGACGATAGCTCACTCAGTCAAAGCAAAATCGATTATTCATAAAAATCAAGTATCACCCCTGTACAGAAAAATCTTAAAACATATTTGTTGCAATTTGCCTAACTATCATCCTGAAGCAAAAATTAACTGTATATCTCGACGTGTTCGATAGATATCGAGAATTTATGTAAAACATATTGCAAGTCTTTTCACCTCCTGAGAGAGTGAATTTCGAAAAAAAAAAAAAAAAAAAAAACAACATTGAATCACGTTTTAGAATACTTTATTGGTGTCTCGTGGACGTGAAAAACACGACAATTGCCCGCTGGGCTCAAGATGTATCGACGATTAATTGAAAACACATTTCACCACTTTTCGCCCTGTTTCAACCTCTTAGATGGAGAATTTCGAAAAATTTTCAGGTATTTGAGTAAGCATCAATCTTAAACAAAAATCACGTTGTTATAAAAAAATAAATGTGGTAGATATATATCGATTGTGAATCGAAAACACATTTTACCCTTTCTTTACCTCTTTGGGGCCGAATTCGGAAACTATAGTTAAATGGTATTTAGATATTTACATAAGCATCAATCTAAAGCAAAGAGCACTTCGATATCTCGATTGATTCGATAGATATAGAAAAATTATCTAAAACACATTTCACGTATTTTCACCCCTTTAAGTAAAGAATTTTGAAACGTGTTGGAGTCCTGTCGTAGACATTTTAATACGTAACAAATTGAAGTTATAATCACTACGATAGTCAATTGTGCTTCAGTGAAATAGATGAGTCATTAAAAATACATTTTGCCCCTTTTCACTGCTTGGGGTCGAATTTCCAAAAATCCCAATAATACTTTTTGGGTATTTACGCAAGCAGCATTTTGAAGTGAATACAAACTTTCTATACCAAAGTGTCGATAGATATAGATAGTTAATCGTAAACACATTTAAGGTCTTTTCATCCCCTAAAATGTTGAAAAAAAAAATCCTTAAATTGTCAAGTATAAATTTTTATGTGTGTCCTATTAAAGTAAAAATCACGATGACAGGACGTCGGGTTCGAGCTCTATCGACGTTCCTTCGGAAATATATTTCACCCCTTTCCACTCCCTTAGAGGTCGAATTTTGAAAAATCCCTTGCTAGTGCTCGCCTACAACCTGAAGGGAAACGACACAAGAAATTTCACGATTCTAGGTCTAGTGGTTTGGGCTGCAGTTTGAAATGCCAGTCAGTTAGTCAGTGTTCTCTTTTTTAAATAGAGATTCATAAACGGACATTTCCCCTTTTCGTTCCTTAGGGATCGAATTTCGAAAAACACGTAATAAGATATTTGTAAATTCATGTAATTGTCAGTTTCAGGTGAAAAGCATCTTTATATTTCGGAGAGTTCTGTAGATATGAAGTGTTAATCAAGAACACATTTCACGTTATTTTATCCCCGTTGATGTCGAATTTCGAAAAATTAAGAAAATTTCTAATACGCATTTGTATGAGTGTCTCGTGGAATTTATCATCACAACGATAGCCCGCCAGGTACGAGCTACATCGATTCATCTCAAATACATTTTACCCCTTTCAACCCTCCAACAGGTCGAGAATCGAAAATTTTCTTCTTAGTGCTGGCCTACGTCCTGAAGGCAGCCTACTGTTAAAGTTACACGTTTATAGATTAATTGGTTCCAGGTGTGGCTTTATATGATGTCACAGTTATGAGGCATTTCTTGAACTTGATATTTACAGAGATTAAGAGGGTGTGGTAGATAAATAAGCGCTGAGTTCTACGATTGAGTTCTACGCTTTTGAAAGTCAATATAGAAAAAACTGTAAAACAACAATCCTTGATAATTATATTTGCCAACTTTATTAGGAAACATTTACCCAGCATAGTGCATTTGTTAAGCGTATCTCTTGCGACGTAATTAAATGTACGAAATTTAGGCGTCAGAGATTATTGTTCAGCTATACGTTAGTCGAGAAAAATTATTGCTCAGAAAGTTGGCAAAAACTATTGTCTAGGATTGCTGGTTTTTTTATTTTTGCAAATTGGCTTAGAGAAACTAAGGTTAATTCAACTACAGGTTAGAAAGAAAATACGTTTTCTTATGGGAGAGCTAGGCACAGGGAAAATTTCTGCCGCTAGTTTCGCTTCAATCGCTAAGAGACCGGAAAAATACGAAACCGTAGTAAAATTAAATATAAATAAACGTTGAAATTATGTCAGTAGTTTAACTTAATTTTAAAGTGAAAAGAAACCGATTTGACGTTTTAAATTATCAACTTAATGTAACTTAAAATTCAGGAAAGCTCTGTGATTGGTCAGTTTGGTCACTAGCGATACCAGTGCTCAAGTGACAGAAATTTTCCCTGTGCCAAACTTATAACATTTATCTTTCTAACCTGTAGTAGAATTAACCTTAGAGAAACATACAATTCTGAACTGATGCTTTTAACGCTGAATTATATACCACGCACTCTTAAAGTCTTCAAGTCTTCTTAAGAGGGCGTGGTACATAATTCTACACTAAAAGCACTAATCTATAACTGCAGATTTCTTGGAAAATTAAACAACAGCAATCCTAGACAATAGTTTTAACCAACGTTTTAAACAACATTGTTTCCAGTTTTACGAACTTCTGAAGCACAATCTCTGACGCTGGAACCTCGGGCATTTAACTGCGGCGCAAGAGATCACACGTAACGAATGAGTAATTCTGGATTAATATTTACTCATAAAGTTTGCAAATTCCATTATTTAGGATTGCCATTGAATATTTTATCCATATTGGCTTCGAAAAAAGTGTAGAAATCAATTGATGTTTTCAGCGTTTATTCTAACCACATACTCTTAAACAGCTTTACGGTATTATTATAGGTACAGAAGTAAGGAGAAGGGAATCCGCCATAGCTTGTGTAAAAGAACCATCCAGCATTCGCCCGAAGCAAACCTGAAATCAGTATTGCTGGTGCCAGGAACTTAACTCGGGTCCTCTCGAATGCGAGACGAGTGTTGTACCACTGCGCTGCCTCGATTTTATGTTCATTCGATTAAGTTTGTGCGCTCTAGACGGGAATAAATATCATAAATGACGTTAAACATGCAAATGCCGTGTCCTCGGTTAGTTCCCGCGGTGTAATATAATTACTTGAAAGTGCCTTGTGAAGCTGAGATCATGAATTATACAGCAGCTGTTGTGTTCATCTTCGAGTGACACAAATTGCTTCGTGCGCCAGCAACAGACCGCCATTCCATGCATAATTACACGATTTCAGCAAACACCCTGCGTTATCGCATGATACGCATGGCACATAACTTTACCCGGGAGCTCTGTGTTTACCCAGAGTATATAACGTAAACATATTTGCTTGTTCTCAACAGCTATCAAATTAAAATTAAAAAAATATATTTTCCTCTATCTTCTTCTTTAAGCATTCACATGAAAGTGAACTTTCAACTCAAGAGAAAAATAAATTATGTTTTATATAATGCTATGTAATGTATGTCAGTAAGCATAACTGTTATTAGTTAACAGTGAAAGAAATTATGTAGGTCTTTCAACATCCAGTACGTTACGTACTAAAATTATTCACGCTTCTATTTCGCCCGACAATGGTCGAACGCTTAAAACACCATTTACACCATTCCAAATTTAACCGCGTTTTTTGACATCCATTCTATGTATGGCAAACCAATTTACGAACTAGAGTCGATAGGCAAATCCTTTGTAGCTATGTAACCATGCCCTGCTAAAAGTATTAAAAGAAGCGCGTAATAAAAGGTATAGCATAAACAAAATAAATTTAAGATGGCAGCGTATGTTCGAACATAAACATGAAAGATTAGCCAAAACAAAAATCAAGACTTGTTCGGTAAGTACGTCCACACTGAGGGAACAATGCGATTTTTAATGTTCATGAAACAGTTTCCTTGGCTGTGCTTGTGGCAACAGCTATTTCAAATAACTCGTACTCTTAGCGTGCACTACCTCATTTTTCTGGTAGGAAAGTATAAGTAAATAAGTTATTACAAAGTCTATCACAATCACACATTAACGTTATCAGAGCAACTCGGTAGAGATTCGAAAGAAAAGTATAAGGAGTGATGTTACAAGGAATTATATTTATTTCTGTATGTGTATGCTTTCTTGTCTACCAATATTTTTTAAGTCTATGTACAGTACATACAGTAACAAATTATCTGGGTGCAGTAAGACAATGGTGGATTCACAGCAACATATTACCATAATAACTGATAGTTATTTTTATTATTTACTTGCAATTTCTAAAATATACGTATTTTGCTATCACTAAAAACATTGTTAACCCCCAGATATCTCAGAGGTTACGTTCGCTGGACTCACCACACTGTATTACCTGGTTAAATATTGAGCCGTTTGGGGTTTTCTTAGGCCACTTCCGACCTCTCCCCACCTTCATTTCACTGTTGATACACTCAAATTTCGTTTCCATTTTTTCTGTTATTATTGAGGGTTGTGTCACCTATTTTGTTAAAATTATCCATTTTCGTATAATAAATTAAAATTGTGTTGAATTACCGTCAATAATTGTTAATATAAACGTTACATTTTACGGTTATGTGCATAGTACAAGACTAAATTGGTACTAGGGGTGATTTATTCTTGATAAATAATACCTTTAATTTTAAATTAACTTAATTATTTCGCAACTATGCATTGATATTTCGATTACATAGTGCGTAATAAAAGGTAAGGTAACTTGAGACCCCAATGAAGTATTTTCAAATAAATCTTGCCATAATTTTAATCAGCCAGAAATTTATAAAAATTCAACATGATTAGTCACACGAGCTCAAATGGAACGATGGGCCAGTCTCTGGTAGAGCACCTTGGTCCGGTTAAAGTCCGTCTTGTCTCTTCCATGTCGACCCTGCTTGCTTGCGTGCGGATTTCCGTTTTCCACTCTAAATCCATCAGGAGTCAGTGAAAAACCAGTGATAACCGGGGATATTCACAGATTTAGAGTGTCAACTAAACTCTTTTTATGGTCGTCACCGAACATCTAATGTTCACAGCAAATAAATGGTAGCCTACATTTCCTTTACATTTTACTTCTCTCCATTGGTTGTGCTAAACAATTTTGCAGATAATAAACCAATGATCTTCAAATTTGAATACATTTTGCTGTATATATGTTTACCAGTCACATACTCCTAGTATCAATATTTATTACCACTCGGGGAACGTAAAACTAAAAGTATGCCTGGAAATGTTGAGAGAGTGAGTTGAAAACAATGGCCGTTAAGAGATTTCTGTATAGGTACAGGAAATAAAATTTCACTAACAACAGCAACTACGTAAGTTAGTACGTAAATAAACAGGAATGTTTTCGTACGTGAAATTTTCACCAGCTGATGGAGTTAGAGGTTATCTTGAACTCTAATCTGACAAGCCGTTTCGAGCGGAAGGGAAACTATTTATTCTTCTTGAAGTCTCAGATCAAAGACACGATACAAGAGAGTAATTTTGTGATGGAAGTGCCAGGGTAGCAGCGAATGTTTCTGTCGTCATGGTACTATATTCTTTAATTTCAGAGATAGTAGGAAAAACACAAAGATTTCCAAGTTTTCTATGTATAGAAACGCCTGTTACTGGCAGCGCCTTAACTACCGATTTGTCAGTTGCCAGAGACTTTCGAAATCGATTCAAGTGAATGCTAGAGTAGTTCCTAATTACCTTCCATAACCTATCCATTCTCTCATGCCTCGTGTACCCCTACTGAAGCTTTCATACTGTGCGGGTGCGAAGTTACAATAATAGCCTACAATAAAACCATACCTAGTTATTGTTCAGTATGTTAGATGGTACGAACTATATCGAACATCATTGCTGCCCCTGTATTGACAGTACTTTTGCTCCTACAATTATAATATATTAGCAGTGCGCCCGCGGCTTTGCTCACGTGCATTTCTCACATTGCCCGCGTGGAATAGTGTAATGTAAACAGTACCTCTGTTTCAAACAAAACTTTAAACGCCACAGTCACATTAATTCCCGTCGCAAATCAATAAAATTAAGTAAAATTCTTACACGGGATACAAACCCGAAACTCACCACACCAGAGACTTTTATAATAGGCCTACCCGAACGAATGCTTTCAAGGCAAGCCGTGAGTCTTCTTTCGTATCAAAGGTTTTTCGTTTGTACGGGTCATAGCCCAAAAAGGTTTATATATGAATAGAAAGTGCGAAAAACCGCTTTTGAATTATTTATCCATGGTCATTCTCACTTTTCGGGAGATTGTAACATTTTACTGCTTTTCACATCCTTAACTTTCGAATTTCATAAAATCCTGAATTTAATTTTTAGATATTTACATATGCTTAATTATTATCAAAACATCATCTCGATATCTCAACGGGTATGAGGTACATATGTTTAATTGGAAACACGTATTTTTTAACGGCTTTCAAGGACGAATTTCGAAAAATCCTGAAATTACTTTTTAGATATTTGCGTAAGCTGTATTTTAAAGCAAAAACCATTTAAACATTTCAACTGGTTTATGAGACACGGAGAATTAATTGGAAACATATTTTATTATTTATTTTAACGACTAAGAGTTGGAATATCGGAAAATCCTGAAAATGCTGTTTAGATATCTACTTAGCTTAATTTTAAAGAAAAATCACCCCAATATCTTAACTGGTTTCAGATAAATCAAGGGTTAATGAAAAACACATTTTACAACTTTTCACCTCCTTAATTTTCGAATTTTGCAAAATCTTAAAATTCGCTATTGTGCATTTGTTTGGGCAAAATTTTGAAGTTATGATAATAATGATAGCCTTTCCTGATAATGAGATATCAAGAATTCTTTGAATACACATTTCACCCCCTTAACTTTCGTATTTCGAAATATCCCTTTTTAGTGGGTGCCTACGGGCTAAGGTGAAGCTATATGTAAAATTTCATGGTTCTAGGTTCAGCGATTTGAGCTGGGCGTTGATGAATGAGTCAGTAAGTGAGTGAGTGGTATTTCGCTTTTATACAATACAGATTATCACTGTAGCACGCCTAGGGACAAGGAAAACAACAGAAACGAATAACCATAGCACCAAGCCTGCTGTTCAGCGGACCGCCATTATTCCATAAAGCATGTATGCATTTTTTATGCGGTAATGTTTGCAGATGATGAGGAACATTTTTTAAGCAGACAAAAATTTTTGAAGCCTTTTTTTCTAGCGTGGCTGCAATAATTTGAATTATAGTTTTTGCAGATTGGCGATGTTTTATAAATGTGCAGCTGCCAAATGATGTATATGTATCATATAGATAATTAAGTATTAAAAAAAGCCACCAAGTTAAACTGTAGATACTTTAGTAATATTTAAACTGTGTCATTGCTGTGAACCAATATTTTTTTTTTCATTCATCGAAGTTGGTGTTTAAAACAATCGTTCCTCTCTTAACTCTAACTCAGACAAGAAACAACAGGATACTCATGCTTTTAATATAATGCCACTTTTAATATAACAAATGTCACTGTACAAAACAAATCACTCACCTGGACTTCTCAAATAACTCTGACAGACATCCCACATGTTGCGCTAGCGGATTTTCGTGACGTTTTCTGACTAAAGTTTTCTGCAGGCGCTGTTCTGTGAAACTAGAAAAAAATGTTCAGCCGGAATGAATAATGAAGATTCTCTTCGGGTATGGAACGAGCATTAACTTTAGAAATTGTTATTTATCGTGATAACTTCAACACAGAAGATTCTTGAATGATGCATATACAACCGTTAAAAATGTCATGATCAGTAGGAATAATGACTTAGCAATAAACTAATTTTTCTTAAGCAAATATGAGCAAATAATATTTCACCGTATCATGTAACTAATAACTTGTTTTCCCTTACGTAATACAGAAAAAAAAAATATTTATAGGTGAATCTGTGATTTATTGTTATACATCCCACGTCACGAGTAGCATCGTTCCAATGTTAAATGCGAGTTTAGTAATTTCGTAAACGGAATATTTTTAAGACATTTTGACGAACTTTGGCTTGACTATTTCTATAAATACTGAAGAAAATTGTATAAATTAAATTGGGTTTACAGTGTTATGTGAAGAGGAGATTGATAAAGCAATAAAATTTAAGCAAATTTCATAATACTACGTTTTGGTCTGAGAAGAAACACCACACATACTCTTTTATCTGTAAACACTTATAACTTCCAATACATGCTACTTTGAGCAAGAGCGGTAACTTATTTTTCGCTATTTCTCATCTGAATGTAGAAGTCGTGTCAGCTTGCGCCCGTTTGTGACTGAAAATCTTGCAAACAACCTTATTTCCATACTGTTCTGAAATCTTACAGTTCATGTAATCCATTACTTTAAAACTACGAACTCACTGGAGCTAACAATAGCAGCTTACCTAAACAGGTTTTGAATAAAAATATGAATCCTTGCGTTATACAATCACAAGTTAAAGAATAAAATAAATAATCTAAAATATGGAATACGGTGATAAATCAGTAAATTTCATGTGATGTTACTTGTATCATCGTAAAAGTTAAGTGAAGCGTTGTTTACGAACCGTTTAAGTGAGTTAATCTGGTCGCGTGGTACGGCTATCGATGGCTCTGAATCCGTGTTTATAATAGACGGCTCTAGGAGTAATTTTGTTCAAAGACTGTCGTTAGCAGGTGCTGGCACGGTTAACTCGCTAAAATGCTTTAACGTGCGAGCTGGAGTGCTAGAAGGGAAGATGTTCACATCCACCCAACCTGACTTCCCCCACCTGCTGCGGGAGTGATGAAGGATGACTTCCGCTACCCCCACGTCCAGGAAGAAGTTAAGACTTTGTATCACGTCTTGAAGGGAGAAGACCTCTTTACAGAATCAACTACACTTTTTTTCCATTCGTCTCGTTTGACTGCCTCGTGCAGCATGAGATTAATTGAGTAATACATTTCTGAAGGGTGGCTTATAAAAAAATCATGAACTAGTTTAGGGTAACACCAGAATGGACTCAACGCCCATATGCATCTAACAAAGTTTTACAGTTACAAAAATACCTGGAGCCAACAACAATTGCAGCTACAAAAGAGCATAAATTCCAAAAGTGCCCTTGTCCACAATAATATCTACTGCTTACAATTTTGCATTAAAAGGACACGTGCCCTACAGAATCTCAACGCATAATATAGTGCTGTTTTTCCCAGACAAGTGTCATTTGGGAATGGACTTATCAGTTGTTAACTACACAGAGTAGAGTTGAGACATTTTAATCAGTGTTTCACATTGAAGTTTTGAGAGCTGGTGAGGATGAAATATTGTAACTATGGAGTGGTAGTGGAATGAGAGAGCAAGGAAAGCGGGATAGCCTGGGAAAACCCACTGGCCAACGAAAATGTCCACCAGGGTAGCTACACGAAGAAACAACAACATATCCTAAAATATTGGCAGTGTTGTGCCACATCACTGATATATAAATATGTTATTGAACATCACCAACAAACTCTAGTAGGTTCGTCCTTCCTTTCAAAAAAAAAAGTAAGTCGAAAATATCTCCCACTTTTTACCTTGTAGGGATTATTAAAGGAGATACTTGTACATAATTATTACGGTTTTGAGTGTAATTAAGTTATTAATATTAATAAATACTCACGGTCAAACATAAAATCGGCGAATAATATTTTTAACATTTGTAAAAATGCGGTTGGAAATTTCATCTTCAATAAAAATTTTGAAACCATGCTTGAGCACGAAAAATATGAACACTAAGCTGTAACCTATCTGTTGGCTTGACTGCAGAATCAGCATATAGTGGCGAACAAACAGAATATCGTAACGTCGAAATACTCTCAAGCGAACCGTTTTCGCAAAACACGTCCGGACAAATACGTATGATTCCATCGGGTTTTCATTTCTCTTGTACGCTTAGAACTCCTTGTTTACAGATAAAAAAATACATTATTTGTTCGCTATGTTTGAGGGCGTGGTCGTCTACTCACGCACCAGTCACGCTGGCGAAAGCTGGCCCTCGTAACTGGTATATGAAAAACGAATCCCAAAGATTTCCGAAGTTCACTGCCTCCGTCGGACAACTTATTAACAAAAAATGAAAGTTACGAAATTGTTATTTGCATAAATATAAATGCATATCTTTAAAAAATAGTTTAAGTTAAACGCACTAACGGAAGTTATATTTTAACCATGGCAATTCTGAAAGGTTTCTCTTCATTTATTATGCGTTTTCTGACATTGGTATTATGGAGGTAAAAATTGTGACATACTTCGGGTGCCTTCAGCGAAAAAAAAATGTTCTCGTTATTTAACATGGAGTCATGGCTCTCTTACTATACTCGGTTAAAGGGCATCGGTCCATCATGCCCAGTCAATTATTTCTAACTACAACGGTTCCTTTCGGCCTTACGAAGATTCTAAAGAACATAATTTTTCGTCATGTGGTTTTAACGTCTATAACTGAATTTACTAAACAGGGAAAATTTTATATACTATCTATAAACGTTATTTTTAAACGATTCCTTCGGTGGGGGCAGGTTGCAAACCAAAGAAGTATTTTGGACAAACACCACTGTAGCAAATATTTGCTGCAATAGCGTATGACCAAAATACTTCCTTTGCTTTGTAAAGAACTATAAGCAATTAATAATTATATATTTCCCAATACCAAAATTAAATTGTTTGAAATGTTACGGGTTTGAAACTAATGAGAAGTTAACAGATTTGTAGTTCCTTCTTGTACTTAATTTTCTGGTTCAACGTAAAAATAGTATGAATGTGTGTGTAAATAAATATATGCTCGTATTCATATATAGTTCGGGCATAACAGGGACAGTAATCTGGTACCATTTTGACTGCCCTTACTACAGTAAAAACTGTTTGTCAAACTATTCCAGAAGCAGTTCAGTCTAAGTAACAATGTATTCTGTAAAAGAAACAAAACGCAATACAAATATTAATTCTTCTGATATTGGTATCTAAATTTCGGTCTGGCAGATGGTACCAGCAACCCAAAACCTGATCGTTGTCTTTATTTTAACTCAACTATGATACTTACAATAATAATTTTATGTCGCTATGGCATATTCAAATATTACTACGCAGAACTACTTGGTCGTCAGTTTTCTGAAGTGGCGTAAAATTCTACTACGTTTCATGGCACTACTTATTGAGGTGTTCATGTAACGCGGACCGGTATTGATTTCCACGGTATCTGATACATGCGCGAGCTGACCTGGAGTAGAGAGCCTTAAATTCCGTTACCAGTTAATTACAGCTTGAATTTTCTCCCGTATATCGACTGCATGGCCCATCATAGGTAACAGTCCCGCATTAAACATCAACATTATCTACTTGTTTATGGGAATGCTACTGCTGAGGTGCACAGGTTTGGCAGTTGCTGTAGTAGGGTTGTTGTAGAATGAAATATGAAGAACGACAAAAACATTACGAACATGTGTGTTAACAGTTGCCGGACTAGCTTCAAGAGCAATTCTCTCAATCTCAGGATATGTAAGTTTTAGTCTTCCGTTCCTCTTCTTGTTGACTTAAGAGTAACAAGTATACACAAAATTATTAAGTAGAAGACATTTAACATGCACACAGTTATTACCAAATTAATTACCCAAATAACAACAGCAGGGCCTCGAGGAAAATATGTTAGGTTTTACTCAAAGTGAATTGGCAAAATCAAATGTTAAGCAAGCAGGCTTAGGAGAAAGTAATTTACTAGTGTTAAGATATATGCATGCTTCTTCATTTCAATTGAAACTTACAAGTTTCTTACAGCGGATTTGCCACAATAATAATGAAACAATTAACCACACTTTAGGTTTTGTGCTCTTTTAAATTTCCAATATAGACTAGTGCAGTTCGTTTCATACAGGATACGAATATTAATAAAAATGTTTGTAGGTAGTTAAATTATGTGCAAAAACATTCAGAACACTTAAATAAGCTATTGTTTTTAAATAAACAATTTACTTCTCTGTTAATCTAGTGAAAATGTTGAAAAAAATAACTTCTTGATGTAGACTGACTGCAAGTCTGATTGATGGTCTTTTATATAATTACTAATCAGAAGTAATGTAATGAATCTCTTGAAGATAACAATCACATATGCAGTACCAGATCAGGCCAAAATTTTTACACTGTTTTCAATACATTTCAATCACTACTAATAACATATAAACAAATTAAAGCCCATCAAAATCAGTCTCTTCATTCTACAAATTTCAAAATCACACTCCTCTGTTGCAAAAAGTATTCGAAATGTTCGAAAGTTAGGGCAAGTTCATTTTAGGCCTAGGCACAAACCAAACTGTATGAAATTATAAATAAAATTAAATATAATAACAAGCAATTAGAATTTATTGGTTTGTGGACATACGTCATTGCTCGTGTTTTGCTGATCAAACATGTGTTGACAGACAAAGTACGAAAACGAACAAGAAAAAAACAAATATAAAGCACACACAAAAATAGAAAAAAAAAAGCAATCCCAGAGGAATTCTGTCAATTTTTTTTTTCTAAATTATTCTTATGTTAGACAACAAAGAATTCTACAGATAGAATTCAGTCGAATATCGACACATCACCCAGACACAAAAGACAGACACTAATATAAAACTAGATTCCCAATATGAAAATAGATGGAAACAGATAAAAAAAACAGTGAACAGTGGACAACTAACACAATAAAATAGACAACACAAGTTAAAACCAACGAAAAAATGCAACGTTCCGGGGACAGATCGAAATCACTCACTCACTCAGATTTCGGTGTGTCAGATTGCAATCACTGTAGGTTTTATTTTAGGGGCATACCCCTACATAAGACATAATAGGGAATGCCTGAAAGTTGAATTTTACATAGTATGTGTATGTATGTGTATGTATATTGTATGTATGTTCTAGTAAAGTATGCGTTTATGTACCATTCATACGAATTCGATGAAACTTTGGTGAGAAATTCTACACATAAGGGGAGGGGCAAAGCGGTGCCGAGTTTAGAAAAAGGCACCCAAAAATTTTGTGAAATTTGTTTCTAACTCGGTTATTTATGCCCCTTAATATCATTTGCACTATTTAGAATTTAAAAAGAAATGTTTCACACAAAAAATAATACAGTTATTTATCACATTTAATAGTATTGTCAGAATTAATATTATTACTTAGATGAAATTTGAATTGGCGAACATATTTATCAAAAACTATTATAAATACTTTTTTCATTGATTTTTTAAGTTAATTTTTGAAATAATACTGAAATTATAAATACGTATTTTTACGAATTACTTAATTTATTTTGGAGTAGTTAGACTGAACTTTTTCACTACTTCAAAAAGCATTTAATTACTATGCGAACGAATTCGCCGGAAACTACTTATTAAAATTAATATTTATGCCCCTAACCAGCAGCACAAGTAATAAGTATGAATAGTTTTCAACACATTCATACACGGTTACAGCCTAGCTGCGATTATTATGTCCTGACATGCTATTAATGATACGAGGTATTAACCTTTTTCTTAGCTGTCATCAAAAGTAAAAAAAAAATAATAATAATAATGACTGCAGTGAAAGTGTAAACGATAGAAATGTCTTACCGCAAAAACTATTTCATACAAAGTCAAAACAATAATTTGTAGTTAAATTTTGTTACGGAATGAATATTAACACTCCTAACGAACACTTTTAACTTGTTGTGCTTCTTCAAAATTTTCTTGGACTTAAGTTGACAAACGAATCAGTTGTAGAACTACAGTTATTTTTCATGTAAAACGTACACATTTGCAAGTAAAACATTTCTAATCCTAAGAATTTTTGGGCAACAAATTTTCCAAGGATTTTCTTTGTGAAAGTACATAAACATTTTTACAGCACAGCTGTTTTGGCCAAAATATAGTAGTTTCCACGAACAAAATCATATACACATCAATTGTAAGAGTCAATGTAACAACTCCTTGCTGCTATCATGATAGTCAAAGTACTCAGTTCAGATTTCAAATCTATACAAAAATATTAAGAAAAATTGTACTATGGTTTATTGTTTGTCACATAATATCTTTCTCCCGAACGTTTTTGTAACTGTACAGAAAAATACTTACTTTTTTCTTCCACAAATATTAAAGTGAAGACAAGGTTTACTGTCAAAGACATTTTTCGTACTTAGCATTTATACTTATGTAATCAATTGACAAAATTTTTTTTTCAGCGACTTGGTGGTTTTTGCTGGACTACATTGTCTGTAAAGTTTTATCTGGAGTGATGTGTGATTACATTACTGTTTGATTGTCTGCTGTGTTTTTATTTTGTGAAACATGTTACATCAAATTTGGGTTAGCTTACAGTTTAGCCATTTTATATTGATTCGAGTTTCTAATTTGAAAGAATGAAGGTTAAACACGGCAGTTCATTTTCCGTAACGTTGTTTTTAATTGCACATCTATAAAAGGTTTTTATAAAATTCAAAACTCAAATTAAAACCAACATTAATTTCCTTGGTACCTACATTAATTGCCGAAAGTATATAATTGATTGTTATAAAAATCGTTTATGTAGTAAAGTATATATTCTGCTCAAGCTCGTCGGTGTGATGAAAGCAAATATTAGTTTTGGTACATCATGTAAATTATTCTTTACGTGGTTTTGCATTACACGTTTTAAAATTACCACTAAAACAAGGTTAACAGCCAACATAATTGCTCGTTAAATTTGGTAAACAAAAACGTATTTTTTACGCAGTTGATATACGTACTCATTCACAGTATACTCGGAGTGGTATTTCGGTATTCTTGATAGCTAACAGACACAACTGACCAGACATCCGCAATCCGAACAAAAAAAAAAAATCCTTCCCGAAGATATCCGAAGTGACTTACGTAAAAATGCAATTCATAGAAACACTTGTTAACTTAATATATTAAAATTATTTTGGCAGAAGTACAGCATTCCTGTCCTGTTTGTAATGACAGAGGTTTCAATTTGCTTTTCAAGTATTTTGATGGATGTTTTCATGAAAGAGTTCCGACGAGCAATGCTTCTGAAAACTTTATTCAGGTTTATGTGCTAAATACCTTTATAATGACAGTTACCTTTAAATAATGTCGCGTTCAGTTAATATAGCTAGAAAACGTAATATATCCGGTAAACAATAAAATAAAAATTCACCAAATATGTAGTCTACAAGCACAAACCAATAAAACAATTTATTTACAGAAATGAATTGGGTCTGTATAGCTTGCAGTAAAGACACGCAGCTTTACAGAAAATAATGTATTTGACGTAACTTAAATTTGTGTTTAAATATTTTCTTTGATAAAACCACTGTTTTATTTGAAGCAATGGTATAAATGTGTCAAACGTAAAGCTGGGCCTTAAAATAATACAACTAACTTTACTATAAATACTACTGCTCTACTTTATCAAGGCAACAACATATGAAGATGTTATTGGGGCTAAGGTTGGCAGAAACGTAAAACCTTCTTCGTCGTATCAGCAAAATTCGAGTGATAAAATATTTTCCGAATTTAACGTAGAGATACAGCTTTGCTGGTGTGTTCTCGTTGCATCTGACAGTCACTGAACATAGCAGCAAGAACAAAGAAAAATGCGTTCGTTCCTTTTACGACGACTCCGTCATTTTTAACTTACTATTGGAAGGTACGCTTGACTTATAAAATAATTTTTGGTTACCCTAAAAATGTTTTTTCATCGCTTAATGAATTGCAGAAAGCTCGATACAGGTATGGTATTTAGTAAGGACACCTAAATGTTATTATTTTGCACCACGCATTTTTTCTAAATAGCGGTAATTTAGTAATTTGAGGCGCAATGTCAAATTAAGTAATTTTTTTATAGATTCAAGAAAAAATATGTATTCTGAAGAAATAAAAAACATTAAATTTTCAAGGATATTCTTTCATAGTTTCACAGTTCTTTAAAATAACACTACATAAAATCAAAACCTTTATGACACATTTCAGAAACCATCCAATCAATAATCGCATGATTGGCAAGTAAGAAATATGACAGCATGCCATGTCCGCATGCGCGATACAAGTACATGACACTTGTTTTTATATTGTTTGTCACATTGGCTAAGCTTACCGTATTTATCACACCAATTTACAAATTTTAACAAAATTTGGTTAACTTAAGTGCGAACTGCAAGCCTCAAGTATGTTTGTACAGTGCATGTTTTTTTTTACCGTAGTGCCATTCGATAAATAAATACTTTTATCTCGTAAATCAAACAACCACTTCTAGCCAAACTTTCTAAATAGTTTGTTCTACATGACTTGATTTGAATGTGAGTAAGGTATTTTTTAGCGTTGTGACTATACGAACTTACAAAACTATGAAACCAATTTCAAAGAAACGCTTTGATTCTGTCACGTATAAGATGTTGATACTACACAAACATTGTTTTTTTTTTCTCGAAGAAAATACAACACGAATAAATTAATTTGTACATTATGTCTCCAAAATCTCAACTGATCCATACCAATTTTGGGGGAATGTTATTATCGTACGGTACGACTATGTGAAAGAAAGGAAGGCATGTGTTGTAATATCATGCACGTACTGTAGCTCTGTAGAGATGTCAGCTATATTCTGCAAACTCATCATGGTCCACCTACATGGTTACACCATATCTCATTCCACTGGATTCTCAGACCACAAGTTACCTGTAAAACTTCAATAAGTTTTGATAGTTCTTACTTGTAATATGTTACGTGTGGCTAACACTCGTTGCCTTTGGACCAAGGGTCTCAGGTTCGATTCCCGGACGGGGAGGAAAATTTACAGTTACCTCCCCGATTTCAGTACTCATCCACATCCTGCGGAAGGCAATGGCGAACCACTGCAGTGTCAACCTCGCCTAGTCATACCTCAGGTGTTCCACTGAGATTCAAACCATCCTCAGAGCTGAAAACTCATCATCATGTGTTATGTTTGATGCAATTTTTAATAAAAAAAAACGTTGGTTCTAAAATTAACCAAAAAGGCCCATTGCACATAATGTACATACAGTACATTTTGTGTTGCATTGTGAATGCCATTACTCGAAATATTATAGCAAATTCCAAAAGAACTGTCAAAATTTACTAAAGTTATACAGAACACAGTATACCAGTTTCATTTTGCACAGGTTTACTGGTGGAACATCCTGCATAGCCATGTTTCATTTCCATTGTTTTCGCTACTGAAGTACGGCGAAGATCTTCAGTTTAATAAAACATTAAAATAAACTTAAATGCTGTATTTGATAAATTTTATATACCTTTTTATGGCATGCATACTCTACAAATACTTTTATTCCATACCACGATTTTTGTTGCGATAGTAAAGACTTTTTGCTTAAACATGATTCACTGTAAAATAACTGTCCTCAATTTTTTTTAAAGTAAACAGTAATGGCAACAATAACTTTTGTAATTATTAAAAAGTTTATTGTTAATTTTTATGGTGATGTTTCCTGCAGTTATTTTTTAAGGTAAGCTTATGTTGAAAAAAAATGTCGTAGTTGCTACAAATAATACGCAATTGTTCTCAAAGAAAGCTTTTTAAAGGAAATATTTTGTTATACCAAAGGATTTCTTTTTTGTGTGTGAAGGAAGGTTTCATAAACGTGAGCCTAACTGCCACAAAGAGATTTTTTCACTGCAAAAAAAGTTTTAATTGTATACCGAACTAGATTATTTCCAGTTGTGGCTACGTTGAACTGGGTAGTTAGGGCTTAAGGCTCGGCTTCTCTCATCGTATTGTTTTTTTTTTATTTAATTTTTTAATTTCGAGAAGGAAAATGTAAAATCTGCGATGAAACAGGAAATTCTATATAATTTACTCTATAGTACAGATCTCACGCACGGTCGAAATGTTGACGTATTGTTACACTTCTATCAGTCTGGCAATTTTTTTTTAATATTCATAACTTGCTGGAATAACTGTGGCATAAGTATACGTAACAGTTGATTTTGGTACTTGTAATGTAGTGCAAAGTAAATTGAATTTTCTGTACAATCGCATATTTAATTGTATCTTTCATCTCGACATTCACCCGTAGAGACTTGTGTTAGCCACAAGTTGCACTGGGACATACACGCTGGAAAATCGCGAGAATATTTAAAGTCAACATATTCCCCAACAAACTGTAGTATATTTATCCTACTATAATTATATGATGAAACTGTGACTCATGTGAACAATTTAGGGACAAACCACACACATTCTTTGTTTAAACTGGACACTGAGAGAAAAAAATTGGTTAGTTCAACCAAATATTTGTTTATATATGTACAACCAACGATGTAGTGTTGTTTTAAACAAATATTTAGTTGACAACAAATTTTTGTTAGATCAACAAAGCTGTCTTGTTATTTCATAATCTCATTTAGTTTAAATAACTGAACCAGATGTTGAAACAATAATTCAACATTGTTGATTTAACAAAATTTGTCGTTCAACTTAATATTTGTTTGAATCAACACTACATCGTTGGTTGCACATATACAAACAATTGTTTGGTTAACTCAGCAAATACTTTTTCTCAGTGTACAGTTCTAGCTGGGTATGTTGAAGAGAGAAACAGATATTCAATGAAGCCACTGAGTTTTGGCGAAAATTATTTTTCTCCAACTTTGTTTCAGTGCCTTACGTGAACATCTGCACCTCTGCTTCGCGGCAAGTGATTAGATTTTTTACTTTAAACGCCTTTGTATTCTACTGGTAAATCACAGACGCGTGGTGTCGCAGTAACCTTATTCTCAATGCCACAGTCAAAGTAAAACACATCTAGGTCTTTAGAGCTAATGAGTATGGAGTAGCGACGGAATGATAAGGCGGGGGGACAGGAGATCCCCGAGAAACCCCGCCGACCAGCGGCATCGTCCGGCACGATTACCACGTGCGAAAATCTATCCTAGGGCCAGCCCCGCCGGGAGTCGAATCCGGATCGCCCTGATGGGAGGCAGGTGTTCTAGCCAACCACGACCCCTCAAATGAAAAAAAAAAAAATTCTGCACAAATACGTGCTGCCAATGCCGATGAAGCAGAGGTACAGATGTGTACGTGAGGCATTGAAGCAAGTTGGTGCCAAATTCTTTTCACCAAATATCAGTGGATCTATTCTTCAAATAAACGACAGACAGCCAGTATTGATACTAATTCTAAACCGTCAGCAATATACACATCACGTAGGTACATTGGAGCCTAGAAGACCGTCAACTTCTCCAGCGAATTTCCAGTGACTCTAGATAAGGTTAATTCTACTGAATGTCAGAAATATCGATGTTAAAAGTTTGGCACAGTGACAATTTCTGCCGCTTGAGCGCTGGTATCGGTAATGAGTGCAAACTGACTAATCACAGAGATTTCCTTAATTTTAAGTTACATAAAGTTGATAATTTAAAACTCGAAATTGACTTATTTTCACTTTGAAATACTGTCATTTCGAAGCCTATTTTAATTTAATTTTACTACAGTTTCATATTTTTCTGGTCCCTTAACGATTGCAGCGAAACTGGTGGCAGAAATTTTCCCTGTACCAAACTCTACCATAAGAAAACACATATTCTTCCTAACCTGTAGTAGAATTAACCTTACTCTAAACATGCTGTACGATGTCTTGTTTGTGTGGGTTATTCTGTGAGGAGGGCTTGCAGATGTTACATTTCACGTGACATGACAAGCTGGACTCGCCCTCGTCGCCCGAGGAGACGTGTACAGGAAGTAATGAGGCGTGGTGCTCATTGCCAGAAGTGTACTCTTGTGTTCTCGACCTGCTCCCTTGGCACCACTCTCTCATGCTCGAGGGTACTGCCAGTTATAGCGGTCGTGCAAGCCGCCGCAACTCTTCCTCAAACATGCCCGCCCTTCCAGCTCACCTCTGCTGTTATTTTACTCCTCGCTACTGGCTGGCCGCTTTACCTACCAGGATTTCAAGCAAAAAAATTATTTTACGTTAAAATTCTCCCATATGAGATACTTTTGTCTAAAACATCGTGAATAGGAGTACAATTACAGATAAACAATTTCAGCACATACTGTACTCTGTTTTAAAAACG
The DNA here is from genome assembly GCA_003012365.1 of Medauroidea extradentata. Taxonomy (NCBI): domain Eukaryota; kingdom Metazoa; phylum Arthropoda; class Insecta; order Phasmatodea; family Phasmatidae; genus Medauroidea; species Medauroidea extradentata. Next base: position 42,952 of record PNEQ01052679.1, on the reverse strand, counting down.
TGTGTTTTCATAAAGGCTGGTTAAAACGGTTAGAAAAAGTAGTTTTATTGTAATGTAATTTTATTTAAGAGAGATATGACCAAGGAATTTTATTCAAATTTTGCTCCTATCCACCCTGTTTTCAGTACTTTATAAGTAAAAAGGTAATTTTAACATTTCTTTCACAGTAAAATTATGACCTAGTAATTATTTCTCCTGTCTCGTAATATATGTTAAGAAATTTTCCAAGGACGTTACCTATTTGTTTAAATTGTTATATTAAAAACTGATCATCTGTGAGATTCTCAATTTTTAAACGTTAATTTTACGAATAAAACTCTGTAGCTCCACTCTAGATATGGAGATCACATAAAAATATATTAGTAATCAATATTTTCCATACACGTTTTTTGAAAAATTCAAAATGTACATATTTCGAATTATTCTCGTGGCGCGTCCATCTTACGAAGCCAGTCATTAAGAACACCGCCTTCCATGCGTTTGAAATGCATTTTAATATGCAGGGAAATACGTTTTATTTGTTACGAAGCTATTATACATAGGTCCATTGTACCAATACATGAAATCACACTTAAGACAAGGACGGAATGTCATCGTTAAGACACCTTGCTTATTAAAAACAATGTCTCTAAGCCCTCCAACATTACTAAAAACTGCCTTTTCAGACAGTTGTACTACAAAATGTACTAACTGGATGTATGTGAAGCTCAGATATAAACATGCACTGAACTTCTCTACAAACTTTCCATAAAAAAATTGTTTGGTAGCAGCATTAAGTCCCATAGTAAAAATGCATCAGCAGGAATCTTGTCTAATAATTCAGCGCTTGGCTGGTTGTGACGATGTGACATTTGGTACTAAATTCAAGGTCATCCTTATAACTCTTTCACTTCTGCGCCTCAAACGTGTAAAGCCGCAAAAGGTAAGCGGTACCCTTAAGAAGCGCTGCCGTTAATTCAAGTATGCCCTATAATGAGACCAGTGTTCAACTAAACCAAGGCTAAAGTTTGATTTCCTTTTATTTGTACTAAAAACTAATCAAATTTTTGGCAATGCTTCTCATAAAATTTCCGTCCAAAATTATTTTGTATTACGGCTATAAAATTAAAAATATTGGGCATTTCATAAGTACTCATACTTACAAAAAAAAAGTAATTTATTGCAATTAAAAATACACTGATGAACACAGTTAAATGTCTAATATCACGACTGGAAATAATTTTGCATTTTTCAAATTTATGAAAACAAATCGTCAAAATTTCACAAAAACTAATTTAAAAATATAAAACCATATTTAAGAGCGATATTAGATATTTAATTGAGTACATCAACTGATTTATTTTCTGTGTAGTATCACATACTTGGATGCAAGTTAGTTGTCAAAATGACTAAGTTCAGAAAACTGTGCATTTTAGCTTTGACGGGTAATTTTGTGAAAACAATAGGATATTTTTTGTGGTGTACTACTGGATATGTACGTAGTGTACGGAAATGTCTACACAGTAAAGCGTTTTCTTTACAACAATGGAAGATTTTCTTTCTTTGAAGATATTTACCTTGCGGTATATAAATAACCTAACAGCAAAGGAAATTTTGAAACATCTTGGTTTGGTTTCTTTGAAAATAATACCAGTTTCTTTGTAGAAAAGGTGATATTTTTTCTCAACACAAAGATTGTGTTAAAAATACCACAACTTACTTCACAATGTAGATTTCTATTAAACCACAACTTTTGAACAATTATTTTCTTTGCGGTAAAGTTACTTACATTGCAGTGACTCGTTCAAGCAACAGTTTTCTTTGCAGCAACAAACATTTTGGTGTGGCAAAGAACGTGTTTTTAGAGTCTACCAATTGAAAAGTGTTCGGTACAAATATAAAACAATGCATTTATGTTTGCTGTCAAACAGATTTAAGTTTATTCTACGGGACACGTTTTAAATTTTATAGTTGAGTTAGTTACCTGTTCTGAGATACGTGTTTCTTGGGTAGATCGTTAATGACACGTTGTTACGTCAAATACTTTTATTTGTTACGTACCTGTACGTACACATCTTAATCAGAGTAATTTGTACATAGTAGTGGCATCTGAATTTTATCCTCGTTAGTAACAGTATCGTAAAAAGTTTGTTACCACCCGTACATTTTGTGGAAAATTTTCGCAGTTTATTTGGTTGCATCATTGCAGCGATTTACAAAATATTTCCAAGTCCATTTCAGTTTATGTTTGGAACTATCCGTAATGTCTTATTGAAGACTTGTTGCGGGTAATTCAATCAAACTAAATGGCGGCGAATGACCCGCGGGCTGAAATCTCTACATCGTTGAGTCGCACTACAATTCAGTGTTGCAAATTAATCGTTTTCCAACTAAACCTAGTTGTTAAGAATTACTCGTGAGTTGATTAAGTAAGCATACATTTAGATTTGTTTTAAAACTCTGCCTAATTAAAATCCAATAAGTTTTCACAATATACTATAGCACATGTCAGTGACGGTTTGTATTATCAGGCACTAACTGACGACGATTAATTTTAACTCAATGTTGGTAGTCATAGCACAGACTAGATAGTAATACAGACGTGAAATAACGTGGCGGCTCATTTGATACGGGCGAATATCGCCGCGCATTGGCTGCCCGAGACAGTTGATGCCAGCCAGCCCCGTGTCTGTTTGATTCGTGTATGTCACGGCAGGTTTCCTATTGGCCTGACTGCCAGTTAGCAAGACAGCCGCCTTACGCTGATTGGCTGTAGGCGTTTCCGCCATGTTTCTGGCCAGTGAAACACTTTTTCTGGCGTGTGTGACTGAGTTTGTCGTACAGTCGGCTATTTCACTTCTGTATTCATAAATATTCTGTAGTCTCGCTGTCTCCCACGGCAGTAGCTATCCCCTGTTCGCCCGTCTAGCCTACAAACAGGCTGTTCTAGGCAGGCGAAACTGGTAAAAACACAGGCGTGATAGAGCACGAAGCTCTGGTACAGTGACATTGTTTGCAGGGTTGCCACTTCTGAGGCAGCTTCCTTGTATAAGAGAGGCAGTGATGTAGTGGACTGCACTTGAGGAAGTTCAAGAGAAAGCGGTGAAGTTAAGCCAAAATACTGTACTGACGCAGCAGCATATATTTACCAAGTGGTTCGACTAGGGCCGTCGAGAAAAAAAAAAGGTGGCAAAGGGGGGAAATGCGTTGTGGCCCGGGACCAAGAGGGCCCGGTGCTTTTGAATATATTGTTAGGGAAAAAAGCGTTTAACCACTAATAATAATGTTTATCCCGTAAATTTTGCATTCAGGTGTGTTGATTTAGAAGCATATAATTTTATTTGTAACTTGGAAAACGAAAAAAAAAAAGCGGATTTAGAATGATAAGGGCAGGGACCACGAAGACCTACTTGCATAGGGGCCCGGAAGTCCTGCCGACAGCCCTGGGTTCGGAACTCTGCATAAAGATATTCCCATTCGTCTTCGCGCATCGCAACTTGTCATGTAATACAAAACTAAACTTTTACATTTTACAATTTCACTTTTTTTTCAGTCCTTACACATTTGCAGATACTATTTTATGTGTGTGGAAAAGAAAAAATAAATAAATACAGAATTTAAAGAGCCTAACTCCCCCAGAAAGACAAATCATGTTGGCACATAGAATATGTGCGTTCGCAGATAGATTTTTTCGAGTATGTTCGTGTGGTGAGGACTTTTGCCAGAACACGTCTCAGGAATGCCATAACGTGCCACGTTAATTACTCAGTCGCGACGCGCACAGTCAGCCCGTGCGTTGAGCGGCAACGCGTTATAAATCCCGCTGCAAGGTCGCCATTAATTTCTAGCTTAGTACACAACAAAGTAAAAAACAAAAATAATACGTGTCAGGATGTATTTTATTCGCCTCGTCTTGTCTGGCTGGCCACACACAGGAACGTGACAGCGCATTTTAACGACGCTGCCTACGTGTAGTGACAACGATAAGGACTACAATGACGTGCGCACCTAGTGCCCCATCGCTCTTATGCACCTCGTTGAAATGTATTTATCCATTTCACTTATATATAATGGTAAGATAGTAATTCAGGGGCAAACTTTCAAAATCAGACCTCTTCTCCTTGTATTCAATTTTACAGGAAAGCGAAAAAAACTGTCTGGTTTTCAATATAGGCTACAACACAAATTTTCGCATGATTTTTAAAAGGGGTTAGTAACATTTGATTAAATCTGAGTACATATTCGTGTATAACTCACCAACTGTATATCGAACATATGTTTAATTCAGTTTCGGGTTTTGTGGACATGTCGAGTTTGGCGTATTTGCTCCATAATTAAGCTTCGGAATGAAATTTTGGAAGTTAAGTTGTAAAATTTCCTATCGTGTAAGTAAAAATTACTTGGCAAGTATAACTTACACACCCAGGTCTATGACGGAGAAAATTACCTTATTTATAAATGGAAGAATACGTGATCGCCGCAGATTCGAACCCATCACCCTTAGTTTACCACACACCATGAAGCCTAGACTACTGGTCGAAGGGTCAGACCTCTCGCCTCCCACCAAGGCTATCCGGGTTTGATTCCCGGCTGTGTTAGTCACAGGATTTTCGCGCGTGGGAATCGTGCCGGGCGATGCCGCTGGTCGGCGGGTTTTCTCGAAGATCTCCCGCTTACCCCGCCCACTCATTCCGGCACTGCTCCATATTCACATCATGTCATACCTCACATATGTTAAGTGCTGACCTAAATCTCTTCACTTCACTTTACCTAGACTGCAGCGACTCTTACGAAGACATGAGACAGAAAGTAATCCAAATGAGTGAAAATGTTGATATGAAAATTATTTTTGTGTTTTATTTACAGCATTATTATTAGAATTCAACTTTGAAAATAAACACATTGGCCAACACAAAATATTTTAGACATTACCAAATTTGTTTGTGGTTAACACAAAAATCTTTCGCTACCCCCAATAAAAATCTGCTGTGACTACAAAAAATATTTTGTAACCTCTGCAAAAAATTTTGATGAGATATATATTACCAAAACATTTTGTGACTACCACAAAATCGTTTTTTGTGCAGTTGTTAATACAACAATGCGTTACTTACACTACTTTAGAAGCATATCCTTTAACGACCTAGCAGAAATTCCAACCCCCGTAATTTAGAGGCATGTGTTAAAAATTTTACTGGTTGATTTAGTCTGTCAGAAAATAACACGGGAAGTCTGTTTTCTATACGAGTAGTTTTATGAGCGTTATCTTGGAAATGAAGACAAATTCTAAGTTAAAACTGTAATAAACTGAATTTTCGTGTGTTTGCGAATAAACGAGCGCGGAAAAACCGTAGTAAACAAGTTAAGACTTAAATTAAAAATTTAAAAAAACCGAATTAACAGGATACTCAATTTAAAATCGATCAGATCAGTAGAATTTCTCACATTCACTAAAAAAAAAAAAAAAAA